>CM071843.1:19737660-20001066 GCA_036507285.1 Trichosanthes cucumerina | reverse complement strand
AATAATTGTTCTTTAAGGTCCGATACATCTTTGTACCTCCTTCATGCATTGCATAAGTTGAACTATGTGCTTCTTCTAGTATCGCATTTCTCAAAGTTTCATCTTTAGATACACAAAATCTACCATACCTCATCAACGCTCCATCACGCCTTACTTGCAATATGCTCTATGATTCAAGTTCACATCTTCTATCAATTTCTTCAGGGTAGGGTCTTTAGCTTGACTTGAGATAACATCATTAATTAAGGTAGGTCTTACCTTAAAATGAGCTAACAAATTTCCTTTGTCACCAACATACACTTTTGCATTAGAACTCTTGAGTTCATCAAATCTGACCACTCTAATGACATTAAGTGAACCCATATGTTGCTTGACTTCCTACTTAGTGCATCGGCTACTACATTAGCCTTCCTTGGGTAGTATTCAATCGGCGAGTCATAATCTTTTATCAATTCAAGTGACCGTCGTTTTCTCAAATTCAACTCTTTCGGTTCGAAGATATATTTTGAACTTTTATGATCTATGTAAATACAACACTTCTCACCAAACGGATAATGCCTCCAAATCTTTAAAGCTAACACAGCTGCTGCAAGCTCAAGATCATGAGTAGGATAATTACATTCATGCTTTTTCAACTGTCCTGATGAATAAGCGATCAATTTCCCATCCTGCATAAGCACACATCCAAGGCCCTGATTTGAGGCATCACAGTAAACCTCAAACTCTTTTCCCGTGGTGGGTAGAGTTAGTACTGGTGTTGTGACAAGTCTGTTCTTTAACTCTTGAAAACTTTTTCCACACTTTTCACTCCACTCGAACATCGTATTCTTCTTTGTCAAACTGGTTAATGGAAGAGCTATCTTCGAAAACCCCTCAACAAAACGTTGATAGTATCCTACAAGTCCCAAAAAACTACGGACTTCCGATATTGAAGTGGGTTGTTCCCACTTAACTATAGCTTCTGTCTTCTGAGGATCCACTTGAACTCCAACTGCTGACACTACGTTTCCCAAAAACACAACATGTTCCAGCCAAAACTCACAATTACTAAATTTAGCATACATCTTTCGATTTCGTAATGTCTGTAGCACTAGTCTGAGATGTTCTGCATGGTTCTCTTTACTTTCTGAATACACCAAGATGTCATCAATAAATACTATCACAAGAATTCATAATGCCCATACCTTGTCCTGAAATCATGAATCCTTCCCCCCTAAGTACCTTCTCTAATGTCCTTCAGTATTAGGGGTTAACAACAAACATGGGCATAATTTGTATACCATGGAAATAATATTTTAATAATACATATAACAATTTCTCAACCTTTGCATATTATTTTCTAAAAATGTTCCCAAATGGATTTACACAAGACATTCTCTAGAGGAAATCATACTTCCATAATTTAGTTTTCATACTTGGACTTATAGTACAAACTAATTCAAAGCATGGTTAGGTTCCATCAAGAATATTATGTTAAAAACTCCATGAAACTATACACCATTAATTCCAGCAAGATTCAATAATCAACATTTATGTTTTTTAAGAAAAACAAAGGTCAAGTATAGTTCTAAAATAGAGTAACTCGCAATTACCAAAAGAGTAGTCAGGTTATACTCTATTTTATTCATGACCGCATTGGTGCGGAATGGCAGGAAACTCTTCGGAAGAGATTCCATAATAAAGGTTACCTGACTTTTCTCATATATGACAACGCCATTTAGTTCAGCCACGTTGAAGTGGAGCAACATGTCAAGAACATGCTCCATAACAGAGGCTCCCTCCTTCATACGAGAGTTGAAAACGTATTTGAGAGAATCATAATGGATCGATGAGGACGGTTGTCCGAACATCGCCTGAAATGATCCCATGATTTCATTAGCGGTGACCATGCTCTCATGTTTCTTAGACAACACATCGGATATCTTTGGCTAAGATATAGGTAGGGCCTTCTCATTAGCCCTAATCTATCTGTCATAAGCATCCCGAACAATTTCGTTTGTTGTCTCGTTGGGAGGGGGAGGACATTCCTCCGTTAAGACGAAACTCAAATCATCAAGAACAAGAATCATATTCACGTTTGATTTTAAGGTTCCATAATTGTCGTCGTGAGTTTATTGGAGAAGAGTCCTTTGAATAAAAGAGTTCGACATCTTTGAAAAGGAATGAATTGTATTAGTGAATTGTTTGTAACCTATCCGATTTAAGAATTTAGCAAAAGTAATAATGTACCCATAAACTCATTATTGTTTTTGCAACGATACTTCAGTGGTGTAGAGCAACTGCTACAGAGGGGCAGTCAATCACTCCTTCACTGAACTAAGACATTCTTGATTAAATGTTAATACCATAATAACTCTTATTCCTATAACATTCTAGTTATCGCTACTTTGGTCAGGAATATACTAACACTTCGCAATTCAATGTGACCAGCCATTTTAAGACCTAAGAGGTTGGCCCCAACAATGCTACCGAACTGGAGAGACAAAGATGGGAATGGACCTAAGAGACCCTATCCATTTCTGTAGTTTGAGTTGTCCGGAATTCCATGTTACATCCCTCCGAATGGATGGTGCTACTCTGCAACTCTGCGGGCGCAACATGTGAATCTCACGGTCCAACCTAATGGAGTAGACCGTAGGATATGTGGACACACTTTCTTCTCCCACTTGCTATAAATACTTTCTTCATTCACCTTTCTCTTGATTTATGCAAACACCATCCGAATGGGGATGCCCTATTAACATCACGAGACTGAGCAAAAATCTCACTATGTGAACTTGAGAGCGTAAGAAGAAATTGATATATCATATATACCTTTTCACTCCCACTAAATATATTAAACAGTTTGTGTATACTTTGACTTAGGCATATTCCGGGTAAAACAATATGACCTAAGTCTACTAATATAACAATTATACTGGAATTACCTAAGTCTATTAACCATTTAATAAAACTAGGTGTATGATTTTAATTTATTAACATTTAATAAAGGCCACTCACGAAAGGTAATTTATAAACATATGGATTAAATTCACCTCCAGATCAGTTCCCAGGTAGGGGTGTTAGTTTAAAGTCGACTTAAGTACCCCAACCTAGTCGGAACCTTCGTCGAGTCAAAGTCCTCTTTAATCAAAGTTTATAATTTATTGGTTTCCTAATTCTATTCTTATTAGAACTAGATAACCTAACGTCTAATTAATTCCAGTTTTAAAACCATTTTAAAAGTAATTAATTAACCTTATGTTACATGCATTTCTATGTTATAAATTGTTTCATCATTCATCACATGAATAAACATATATTCATAACAAATTAATCACATGAATAAATGCATAACAATTATATGTTTAATTTTTAGTTAATATAACCCTTATATTAATTATAATTAAATGTATAACATTTGTTTCATAAATTAATATAAGACTTATATTAATTCGTATGAAACCCAATTAACATGCATACAATATATTATAACACTTATAACATACTTTCAATCCATGGAGCATGCTTCCTATGGTGGGATTGAAAATCTATATGACATACTTTATGCACGTATAATCAGGGATTTTAATTAAAACATTCATTCACAATGCATAATTAATTAAACACACTAAGGTGGACTGGTTTTGGCATCTAATGCAAGCAAACTACTAAATTATTACATTAATAGTCTAGGATTAACATCGAACCACTTGAACACTTGAATTTGGGTCGAACTTTGCATCTAAATGTGTGGCCCGACCTTGAAATAGTCAAAGCGGTCTAAAACCACGAGTAAGCCAGGATAAACATCGAGTCGAACCAGTCAAAGGTAAACCAACCAAGGGTTGCTTACATCAGCGTGACCTCATCCATCTTCTTCATTTTAAAGAACGCTGCGAAGAGGCAAATGCTGTAGCATAAAGAAGAAAAAAAAAAGCAGCGACTCTGTTTGATTTTCTAGACCTTAGAGCTTCTTTCTTCAAATTGAGGGTCTTCACGAACTCCAATCGACTTGAAATTTTTACAGCTTATTCTACACACATTAATGCTAAAAAACACTTGAGAAATTAAAAAATAAAGCACAAATGGATGTTCAATTTAAATGCCAAAACTAGAAGAAGACTTTAGACGCCTAGAAAAATTGTATTTCAGATAACACCCACTACAGAACAAAATAGATCAAATTGATTGCTTAGAATTGCTCTGAAACCAATTGAAAGAGTCTAGATTAAGAAAGCGGAAGCAATTTTGGATCTTGTACACTCTAAGTTGATCAATTTTCTAAAATAAGAAACATGCTCAAAGCTTGAAAAACAGAGGGATAGAAAACTCAACTTTGAAGATCAAATTCTCTTCACCCGGTGGATGGTTTTAAACACGAACACTTTGTGGACAACCATTAGAGTCTTCCCTATTATGCTCGGGCCTTAGAATGGATTGTGGGATCATAGGTTGAGAGAATTTTAAAGAAAAGACCTCAAAGGTCACTAATTCGGGAATTTAAAATTTTCTGCAAAATTCTCACAAATTACATCAAATCACCGTTATATAAAGCTTTAACCAGCTTCATTAGTGTGAAAATACAAGGGTGATGAGAATGCTGTGAGAGGAGGTGGCCAATTTTGGTGAATTTGATGATGAGTAAGATTGGGCAAGTTGCCAAGTTGGGTTTCATGGAAAATCCATGAAAATCCATTAAATATCATTTAATTTTAATTCAAAAAATCAATATTAAGTTGATTTTTAAATTAAATAAATTATCCGATCCCCATCGATTTTCTGAACATGATTTTTTATTCATGCTATAAAAAGTTCTAATATTTAAATCATATTTAAATGTATACACCTCATTTTAATCATAGTTTAATTCATAATTAAGCTATGATTAGATTAAATATATCACATGTAATTAACGCTTTCTCCCAAACTCGAATTTTAACAATTCAAATTATTTTCTCTCAAAATCTTACAAGGCTACATCAGGAGCTTGTAAGGAGGACCTAATGGACCTACAGATCATGAGCTCCAACGATTCGTGATTAACAAGCCAAACTCTTTAGCCTAGCTAATCAACATTCGTTAACCATCAGGACACTCTACTACAGTCTAGTTGTTGCACTCTCCTTACTGTAGATATATTTATGTCAACTCGATATAACCATGATTAGTAAGTCGATGCATCACAGGTCGTTCGTAATTATAGTTGGGTTAAAATTATCGTTTTACCCCTGTTATTACCTCTTGCTCCTTAAGTCCCCTGATCCTCTAATGAACAATTGGTTTGTGGTCCAACCAGCAAGCTGAATCCCTCTCGGGCAAGTGAGAGGGTGGGCCCTTTGGTCAACACTCGGAGTCAACACTTAAGGGAACAACCTCTCTTCTAATCCCTAGAGCTGGTAGGAGTGAATTCCATCTTGCAGAACTATGTTCCCAGCTATCTACTTGGTTTTATCCCTAAAATGGGAGGCTTATTTAGTCGGCAATATGGAGCCACTCTCACCCATGAAACTCTAAGAATAATCCAAATAAACAAGAGTTCATATAACGCTCAGGATTAAGATCGAGTTACCAAGGTCATCATATGAATATACTCAGTTAAGACAATAAACGAAGTTATAAAGTCTAAATGACAATTTCATGGTCGATCTTACAAACTCATTGCATAGGATGCCCCACTCATATGTCTCCACATGAGCGATTTAGGATCACATCGTTTATACTCTCTAGAAGTGGGTTCGTCCATAGTGTCACCAGGATAAGGTACCCAACCCTATCCTTATACTATAGACCGTTGTTGCTATAACTTTAATTTGATCCACTTTTACGTCACACATAAAGCTCAAGTATTCATCCTATAACCAAGGGTTCTTTATTGGATTAGGGTTAACCAATACAATATTCAATGACACTTTTACTGAATACATTTCAATAACAACTCTATTGCGAAGTAGAATATACATTAAGTTTACAAAACCACGAGTCTTAGGACATAAAACCCAACAGGCAGTTCGAGCTGAGAGCTACGCAACCGTTTTATTTATTTATTTAATTTAGTTATTTCATTGTAATATGTTTTTATTTATTTATTTTACTAATTAATATTAATATAGATGTTATATTAATGTTAATTAATTTAATATTTCCAATAGGGTGCCAAAAATCGGTTCAATTATGTTATTTATTAAATTATGCAATTGTTGTATGATTTATTATTTTTTTTTTCTGCGTGAATAATGTATGTCATATAGATTAAAATCTCACCTTATGCTAAACATTTCATGCATCATATTTATATTATAAGATTATAATTGAAAGAGTGTAGATTAAGAAAGCGGAAACAATTTTGGATCTTGAACGCTCTAAGTTGATCAATTTTACAAAACAAAAAGCATGCTCAAAATGGGAAAAACAGAGAGTATGAACACATACCTTTGTTGTTCAAAATTCTCCAAATTCGTGGGAAATTTCTTATCACAAACACTTTGTGGACAACCTCTAGTGTCTTCCCTACTATCTTCAGGCCTTAGAACAGATTGTGGGATCTTTGGTAGAGAGAATTTGAAGAGAGATGGGAGAAAGGTCTAAAAAACTTGAATTATCAAGATTCTGATTAATTCACTTTAATCTAATGGTTTCTTCTTCAACTAAAGAAACCAAAAGCTTCTTCAAGCTAGGAGAAGATGATAGTAAGAAGATGAGAAGGATTTAGCAAGAAGGAGGTGCTCAATTTGAGTGAATTTGAAAAAGTAGCAAGGTTGCTCATTCTTTTCATTTTGGTCCAATTGAAATTCAAAATCAAAATTGAATTTTCATTTAATTTTAATTCAAAATTAATATAAAATTAATTTTAAATTAAAAATAAATTTATTAATTTATTTAATTAATTTTAAATAATTTATTTAATTTAATATGAAATATTAAATTAAATAATTGGACCAATCCCAATTTCTTAAATCGATCGTTTAAACATGAATCCTATTCATGTTATAAACCGAACAAATATTTAAATCACATTTAAATATTTCCACCTCTTCTTTATTATAGTTTAATTCATAATTAAAATGTGACACGTTAAGTATATCGCATATAATTAATGTTTTCTCCCAAAACGGAATTTGAACATTTCAAAATTTGTTTTTTCTCTCGAAATGTTACAAGGCTTAGTCCGAGCTAGTAAAGGGACCTAATGGACCTACAAATCATGAGTCATAACGATACAAATTGCTTAAGCCAAACTCTTTAGCCTAGCTAATCAACATTCGTTAACCACCGGGACGGTCCACTAAAGCCCGGTGGTTGCACTCTCTACTCACTTTGTAGATATATTTTTACGTCCATTCAATATAACCATGATTAGTAAGTCGATCCTTCACAGGTCGTTCGTAATTACAGCTGGGTCAAAAATACCGTTTTACCCCTGTAATTACTTATTGTTCCTTAATTCCCACTGATCCTCTAATGAACAATTGGTTTGTGGTCCAACCAACAAACCGAATCCCTTTGTTCAAGACCCGGAGTCAGCACTTAAGGGAACAACCTCTCTACTAATCCCTAAAGCGGGTAGGAGTGAATTTTATCTTGCAGAACTATGTTCCCAGCTACCTAACCGGTGTTATCCATGAAATGAGAGGCTTATTGAGTCCGCAATTTCAGGCCACTCTCACCCACGCTAATCTAAGGATAATCCGAATAAACAGGAGTTCATGGCACTCTCAGGATTAAGATCGAGTTACCTAGTTCATCGTATGAATATAGTTAGTTAAGACAGTAAACGAAGTTATAAAGTGTAAGTGACTATTTCTCGGTCCAGTCTTATGCAAACTCATTGCATAGGACGCCCCCACTCGCATGTCTCCACATGAACGATTTAGGATCACATCGTTTGTACTTTACAAAGTGGGTCGCGTCCATAGTGTCCCCAGGATAAGTACCCAACCCTATCCCTATACTATAGACCGTTGTGGCTATAACTTGAACCTGATCCACTTTTATGTCAAACATAAAGTTCAAGTATACATCCTATAGCCATGGGTTCTTTATTGGATTAGGGTTTCATAATATACAATTCACTTTATTCAATAACACCTTTACTGAATAAATCTCAATAATAACTTTATTGCAAAATATAATATACATACAATTTACAAACTCACGAGTTTTAGGACATAAAACCCAAAAAACTCCCACTTGGACTAAAACGTCGGTGGAGTCAAACATGTTGGGGAAGAAAACGGTCCTATTGTACAACCCGAAGTCCTAGATTCTCTAGGTGTCCCTCAAACACATTAGTCGTGAGGGGCTTTGTAAAAAGATCAACAATGTTGTGCTCCGAAGCGATCTGCGTGACGATCACGTCTTCTCGTTGCATAATCTCCCTGATGAGATGATATTTGCGCTCTATATGCTTTCCGCGCTTAAGGCTTCTAGGTTCTTTAGAATTCGCCACTACACCACTATTATCACAATAAAGAGTGATAGGCAAATTCATATTTGAAACATCTTCCAAATCAGCCAAGAACTTTCTAAGCCATACATTCTCCTTCGCTACTTCGCAAGCTGCGACATACTCAGCTTCCATGGTGGAGTCAGCAATACAACCTTGCTTTATACTCCTCCATACTATAGCTCCTCCGTTAAGATTGAAGACTGATCTTGATGTGGATTTCCTCGAATCTACATCAGTCTGAATCAGTGTATCCTGCAAGGATTAAATCCTTTGCGCCCTACACAAGCATATAGTCCCTCGTTCTCCTAAGGTACTTGAAGATATTCTTAACGACAGTCCAATGATCATATCCAGGATTGGACTGATACCTGCTGACAATTCCCACTGCATGGCATATGTCGGGTCGAGTACATAGCATGGCATACATCAGACTACCAACAGCTGATGCATAGGGAATGCGTCTCCTATCCTCAACTTCCTGAGGTGTCTTAGGACATTGTTCCTTACACAGGTGAATTCCATGCTTGAAAGGTAATAAACCCTTCTTGGAAATTTGCATCTTATATCTAATCAACATTTTGTCAATATAAGACGCCTGAGACAGCGATAGCGTTTTGTTTTTGCGATTCCGAATAATTTGGATTCCAAGGACAAAATGAGCCTCTCCCAAATCTTTCATTTGGAATTGGGTCGCTAGCCATTGTTTAACGCTAGTAAGGAATCCCGCATCATTCCCAATGAGCAGGATATCGTCTACGTTTAAGACTAAGAAAGCTACTGTAGTATTGACTATCTTCTTGTAGACGAAGGCTCGTCAATATACATTTCAAAGCCATAAGATTTGATCACAATATCAAATCTTATATTCCAGGATCTAGATGCTTGTTTCAATCTATAAATGGACCGCTTAAGCTTGTAAACCTTTTGCTTTTGACCCTGAACATTGAACCCCTCTGGTTGATCCATATAGATACTCTCTTCAAGATTGTCATTCACAAAGGCTGTCTTGACATCCATTTGCCAAATTTCATAATCATAAAACGTAGCAATGGACAAGAGTATTCTAATCGACTTAAGCATGGCAACGAGGGCGAAGGTTTCTTCATAGTCCACCCCTTCCCACTGGGTATAACGCTTTGCCACAAGTCGAGCCTTAAAGGTTTGCTGTAACGCCCCTACTTTTCTATGATCAAATCCCTAGGGACATTACTACACATGCATGCATTTATAGGCCGAGAGATAAAAAGACTTAAAAGCCATTTCCCATTTAAAGTAAATAGTTCCAGGGATCCCAAACAAAAACAAAACATTCAAATCATTTAAAACATCACGTCAGTTTGGCCTATTAAAAACTGTAAGTAAGTTTAACTTCAAATAAAAACCTAGAGACAACAATAGTTCAAATAAGAATATGCGGAAATTATCTTTGGTTCCCATGGTCTTAGTAACGCTCTCCGTCACCACGCCCGCACGTCCTTCCCTTTACTGAAAACATTTTTAAAAGAAAGGGTGAGTATTGCAAAACAATACCCAGTAAGTAACCTCGCTACCGAGGTTTGGGATATGCATACACATACAATCATAATCTCTAAACTCATGCATAACATACATAGATGGGATCTAAAACTTTCTAGAGTTGCCAGGTCTTTAATCCATGGCTGCATAGTTAATTGTCAGGCCTTTAATCCATGACTGCTCATTCAGTTGCCAGGTCTTTAATCCATGGCTATTCATTTAATTGCCAGGTCTTTAATCCATGGCTGTTCATATAATTGCCAGGTCTTTAATCCATGGCTGTTCATATAATTGCCAGGTCTTTAATCCATGGCTGTATATTTAATTGTGAGGCCGACTGGTCATCCTAAGTCATTTCAGCGATCTCAGGATAACCAATGTCCACACTATTCGTTAATTCATTTCGTGGCATACAAAACATGCATAAGGTCCCATCAGTCTCATAATCATGGTGTACATATCACAAACATCATCATCAACATATCATTCATACTTCCTCATGGACAGGGTGAAAGATCATACTTTTGTAATAAACATGAAACATTCTCATACACACTACTGTCCTACTCTCACATGAAATAATGGGATCCTTTTACATAGCATACGAGAATACTTTCACATAAAATAATGATTCATTTTCCCATAATACATCGAAGTATTTGCACATAAAATATCACGTATTCTCAAAATAATATCTGTGGATTTTCATGTGAAAAATATGAACTATTTCGCATAAAATCATGAAAATCATTTTCAGTTACTCCCATTAAAAGTTCGGCACGAGGTCCCTTACCTCGAGCTTCGATTTTACTCCAAAACCTAATCGAACTCCCTGTCTATCCACCCTTTAGTGAAAACCTGATTCACACATAATTTCCGAAATCAACCTCCAAATATTCACTAAAACCCTAATCATGCGTTACTCAAAATACTGCATTTCGATGTCGTGTCCCGCTTACCTCGGTTTTCACGCGAGGACTCGATATTCCTTAGTTTGCTTGGCAATCGAGCTCCAATTCCGTTCCAAGTTCGGTTCCTACAAGGACGTGTTCGAACCTGTAACTTAAATTCTCAATCGAACGCTTAATTAAAATCGATAGGTCGCCATAATTCTAATTAGGTATGCAACTTGAAACAAACGCTCACCTAACGACAAAACCTCGAGAAGTCACGACGGCGGTGAAAGCGAGGACTCTCGGCCGTGCAGGTGTGAACGGCGGCTGGAGGCTGCAGGCGTGAGCGGCGGCTGGAGGACTTCGAGCGTTGACTTCGGCGCTGCAGGCGTGGGCGTCGGAGTGACTGATCGCGAGGTCGAGGCTTCCGGCTTGCAGACGATGGCCGATCGTGACCTCGGGTGGCTTTCGCGAACGGCTGAACGAGAGTGACGTCCTCAGGCGGCGGCGGCGGCTCAAGGCTTGCGGTTGCAGGTGCGAGCAGCTCGCGTACGTCGAGCTCCGGCGTGAGGTCTCCGTGCGAACCAGCAGCTGGCGCTTCGGTGTAGACCTCTGCAATGCCGGCGAGGAAGCGACTTGACGACGGCGGGTTGCAGACGAGCGGTGAAGCTGCCTCTTGCCCTGCGTTCGCCGGCGAGGATACCTAGAGACTCGTGAGCTGCTGGTCGTGCGTTCCCTCGAAGACGGCGGTGGTGTTCGACTCTAGGGTTGCGAACGGTAGACCAAAACGAGACCACAATTCCGGTGGGTGCGTGCGGCCTCGTTCGATGTTCTTGGTTTGGTGGAGACTCACGGACGGTCGGTGGCGTGTGAGAAGCGACAACGGCGTCGGCTAGGGTTGAGTGAAAGAGGAGGGGGTGGAGTCTTTTAGGTTTAGGGTTTGCACATCAAAGAGAAGAAGGAAGTGTGTGCTCTTTTAGGGTTAGGGTTTGGTACAATGAAGAGTAGAGCGTGGAGGCTAGGATTTCTCATGATATATATACCATCCCTCTAGGTCAAGTTGTTGTGTGCTATTGATCACCCTAATTTAGGCCTAAATCACCAAAACGCCCTTAAAATTACCTTCCCCTATAATTTTCATAGTTAACCTCATCTTAAAAGAAACAATTCACATAAGCTAAACAAAATTACGGCCTCCCTCTGCATAGAGCTTGCCCAAAAATCACTAATCTAGCTAAACACGACGTTCACTAGAGCGTTAAATAGAATAAATAATAATACACCTGTGATGATGGTCGTCACATTTGCACCTTCAGGCTTGATCTCGTTTCCTCTTGTAGATCCACTTGGAACCGATAGGTCTTTCACCATCTGGATGATCTACAAGTTCCCAGACTGAATTGAAGTACATAGACTCCATTTCGAGGTCCATGGCTTTAATCCACTTGTCTCTATCTATATCATTCATTGCCTGTTTATAGGTCAATGGATCCTCTATGCCATCATCAGGTATGACGACCTGGGTTTCAGTTAAACCCATGTAACAGTCGGGTTGTCTAATATCTCTCCCACTACGTCGAGGCATTCTCAACTCTTGAGAAGGACCAGCTTGATCAACAACTTTTGTTGATTTATCTGTAGCTTCCTCGGAAATTTCGCTCAAGACAATTCTGCTACGAGGTCGATGATCTCTCATGTGGTCTTCCGCTAAGAACGTGGCATTTGTCGACACAAGCACCTTGTCCTCTTGAGGATCATAAAACAGACCACCTTTCGTTTCTTTGGAGTATCCTACGAATAGGCATAATTTTGAACGATGTTCCAGTTTCTTTGGATTGGACACTAGCACATGGTCGATGATCTCTCATGTGGTCTTCCGCTCAGTTCTCATCTTGTCATCGTCTGGCACACACAATCGTCCCTGAAATAGCAATCCTCCATCTGTGGATAGGGAAAACTCTGTCAACTCACCTGTAGTTACTGCAGTAAGTTTTTCCACTAACTGGGGGTCCACCTGCTGAGCCTCTATAATACGTTGCCTCAAGGTCGGTTGCCTTGCATCGTTAATCGGGCTAAGCGGGCGTGGTCTTTTCTACTATGCTTCGCAATTTCGGCTCGAGCAAACTCTACGCTGTAACTCTGCTATTTGCATATCTGTCACTCGCGCGCGATATGCATCGGCTTCTGCTGTGAGGGCATCGGCCACTACATTAGCCTTTACAGGGATGGTACTGTATGTCAATATCATAATCTTTCACCAATTCCAACCATCTGCGTTGCCTCATGTTCAATTCCTTCTGGGTGAACAGATACTTCAGACTTTTATGATCTGTAAAAATCTGAATTTTCTCGCCATACAGGTAGTGTCTCCAGATTTTTAACGCAAATACCACTGCTGCTAGTTCCAGGTCATGAGTTGGATAGTTCCTCTCGTGCGTCTTCAATTGTCGGGATGCATAAGCTATTACTTTACCGTCTTTGCATCGATTACAATGTAAACCCTTTCTTGGAAGCATCACTGTGTAAACCACAAAGCTCCTGTTCCTCGGGAACTGTAAGAATCGGGGCCGACACTAATCTGTGCTTGAGTTCCTGGAAACTCGCTTCACAAGCATCATCCCACACAAAAGAGTTTCCCTTACGCGTCAGCTGAGTCATAGGCATGGCTATCTTGGCAAAATCCTGCACGAAACGCCTATAGTATCCTGCAAGACCCAGAAAACTACGTACCTCAGAAGCGTGGTCAGTGGACGAGGCCAGCGTGTGGCGGCCTCCACTTTATTTGGATCAACAGAGACTCGCCTTCGGACACCACATGCCCTAGAAAGATACTGCATGCGAGCCAAAATTCACACTTGGAGAATTTTGCATACAACTTATTCTCTCTCAGTGTGAGTAAGACTTTCCTCAGGTGCATTTCATGTTCTTCATCACACCTGGAGTATATCAATATATCATCGATGAACACAATCACGAACGTATCAAGAAACTCCTTGAACAAACGGTTCATCAAGTCCATGAAGGCGGCGGGAGCATTGGTCAAAGCCAAACGGCATCGCGTGAACTCGTAATGCCCATAACGTGATCGAATCTTTCGTTTTAGGGATATCCCCTTCGCGATCCTCAAGCGATGGTAGCCCGATCTCGATCGATCTTAGAGAACACTGTCGCTCCTTGCAACTGATCGAATAAATCATCTATTCTGGGGAGAGGATATTTATTCTTGATTGTAACTTTATTCAACTCCCTGTAGTCTATACACAGGCGCATGGATCCGTCTTTCTTTTTCACGAACAATACCGGTGCTCCCCAGGGTGAAACGCTTGGGCGTATAAACCCTTTGTCTAGCAAGTCTTGTAACTGTACTTTTAGTTCTTTCAACTCTGCTGGCGCCATTCTGTACGGGGCCTTGGATATCGGGGTCGTCCCCAATTCCAATCCGATGTTAAAATCTACCTCCCTGACTGGAGGTATTCCGGGGAGGTCCTCGGGGAAGACATCTGTAAACTCATTCACTACTGGCACCGATGTCACTGAGATCTCTGTGCACCTTGCATCTAGTATGCAGGCTAAGACGCCCCAAGCTCCCCGATGCAATAACTTTCTGGCCTTAAGGGCAGTAATTACCTTAGGCCTACTTCCTGCTACTGTGCCTCTGAACCTGTAGCCAGGTTGGTTAGGAGGAGTGAACACTACCTCCTTCCTGAAACAATCAATACAAGCATGGTTCTGCGCTAACCAGTCCATGCCTAAAATTACATCAAAATCAAACATATCTAAGACCACTAGGTTCACTGCTAACTCATGGTCTGCGATGGTCACACTACCATCCTTGACTTTCATATTGGCCAACAAATTTATTCCCGCAGGAGTGGAGACAGATAGGGCATCTTCAGAATCATTCTAGTTCTAACTCAGCTTGACTTACAAAGGATGCAGAAATAAAAGAGTGTGTAGAACCAGAATCAAATAGTACAAAGGCGAGGTGTCCAAGTAATGGAAGTGTACCTGTAACCACTGAGTCCGAGCCATAGATGTCTCTACTGGTGCTTGCATAGGCTCTCCCCTGATGTATGGCCGGCTTCACAGCAGGCCCACTACTCATAATCTGTGGCTGGCTAGTGCTGGCTTGATTCGGGCAGCTATTAGCTCTGTGCCCTTCCTTTCCACACTTGAAGCACGCTCCGGACCGGGCCATACATTTACCCAGTCTGACTTACCACACATTTTTTGCTGCTGTGGCCTATCTCATTGCTATTCCCGATCCATTGGATGGTGGTTTCTGGCCGGGACGCATGCGGAAATGCCCTCGTCCATGCGGTGCTCTGGGGAAGTATGTGAGTGGAATGGGCTGGTCCCACTTCCTCTTATGATTCGCTATAAGTGCCTGAGTTAACTACCACCGCTTTGTGCGATCGAGCTGCACCCAAATCAGTTCCGCCACTCTCACTGCGGAGGCGTAATCAGGAGGTGCTAATGCTTGAATAAAGCCTCGAACATTCTCATCTAGCCCCATGATGAAGCGCTCAGTCTTCTTTGCTTCTGTATCCACCAGCTCGGGGGCAAAACGGGACAGACGGGTAAATTCCCTCTCATATATCTCCACTGCCCTCCTGTTTGCAGCGCAATTGTAAGAATTTTGCTCGCTTCACATATAACAGTGCAGGGATAGAATTTCCCTTGAGAATGCTTCTTTGAATAGATTCCAAGTAATCGTTTCTCCGTGGCAACAATGGTTCTTGGGCGGACTCCCACCACAAGTCGCGCGTCATCCTCGGCATGAAGGTCGCACAGGACACCCTACGGTCCTCGAGGCGGTTCATCGATCGAAGATGGTCTCAATGGAGGGCGACCACAACTCGCCACGGTGGGGTCACTTTGGAAGACCCATTGAAAGATCTCGGATCATACTTCCCGAAGTCTTTCAGTAACGAGACTCGAGTTGCGTCGTTTTCGCCCCCCGATTTGCTTGGGCGGTGGGTGGCTCATCGTAGCTCGCACTAGGCTCTGCATGGCCTCCACCATCATAGTCATAACATTGGCGTTCCCCACAGTGCGCCACGGGGGCAGCTGCAGTACATTCTCGACGGTCGGGGCGGGTCACGGGGGAGGTCTCGAGCGGGTGGAGTAATCTCTTCTACGATCCGAGGGTAATTCCGGTTGGGCGTCAATGTTTTCCCTTGCCCTCGGCCCCTACCACGTCCCCTACCTCTCCCTCGGCCTCTAGGTGGCATTATGTCAAAACTACAATATAGAGAGTTTCTAACTCAGTTTCCTTTACTTTCAAATCATAAGATAGAATCACCCCTTGGGGCTTTTAGGGTTATGTATATGCATAATATTGTATCATATCATAATCATTTACTTTCTTAAATAAATATCCGGACGTACTGCAGCGGTGTTTGGAGGCGTTGTTAAACCATGGGAACTACTCTGTGCTTACTCTGTAAGCAAGTCTACAGAACCCTTAAACCTAGGGCTCTGATACCAACTGTAACGCCCCTACTTTTCTATGATCAAATCCCTAGGGACATTACTACACATGCATGCATTTATAGGCCGAGAGATAAAAAGACTTAAAAGCCATTTC
The DNA here is from genome assembly GCA_036507285.1 of Trichosanthes cucumerina. NCBI lineage: Eukaryota > Viridiplantae > Streptophyta > Magnoliopsida > Cucurbitales > Cucurbitaceae > Trichosanthes > Trichosanthes cucumerina. The sequence continues at coordinate 19,984,640 of CM071843.1, read as the reverse complement.
CCATTTAAAGTAAATAGTTCCAGGGATCCCAAACAAAAACAAAACATTCAAATCATTTAAAACATCACGTCAGTTTGGCCTATTAAAAGCGTAAGTAAGTTTAACTTCAAATAAAAACCTAGAGACAACAATAGTTCAAATAAGAATATGCGGAAATTATGCTGGTTCCCATGGTCTTAGTAACGCTCTCCCGTCACACGCCCTGCACGTCCTTCCCTTTACCTGAAAACATTTTTAAAAGAAAGGGTGAGTATTGCAAAACAATACCCAGTAAGTAACCTCGCTACCGAGGTTTGGGATATGCATACACATACAATCATAATCTCTAAACTCATGCATAACATACATAGATGGGATCTAAAACTTTCTAGAGTTGCCAGGTCTTTAATCCATGGCTGCATAGTTAATTGTCAGGCCTTTAATCCATGACTACTCATTCAGTTGCCAGGTCTTTAATCCATGGCTATTCATTTAATTGCCAGGTCTTTAATCCATGGCTGTTCATATAATTGTCAGGTCTTTAATCCATGGCTGTTCATATAATTGCCAGGTCTTTAATCCATGGCTGTATATTTAATTGTGAGGCCGACTGGTCATCCTAAGTCATTTCAGCGATCTCAGGATAACCAATGTCCACACTATTCGTTAATTCATTTCGTGGCATACAAAACATGCATAAGGTCCCATCAGTCTCATAATCATGGTGTACATATCACAAACATCATCATCAACATATCATTCATACTTCCTCATGGACAGGGTGAAAGATCATACTTTTGTAATAAACATGAAACATTCTCATACACACTACTGTCCTACTCTCACATGAAATAATGGGATCCTTTTACATAGCATACGAGAATACTTTCACATAAAATAATGATTCATTTTCCCATAATACATCGAAGTATTTGCACATAAAATATCACGTATTCTCAAAATAATATCTGTGGATTTTCATGTGAAAAATATGAACTATTTCGCATAAAATCATGAAAATCATTTTCAGTTACTCCCATTAAAAGTTCGGCACGAGGTCCCTTACCTCGAGCTTCGATTTTACTCCAAAACCTAATCGAACTCCCTGTCTATCCACCCTTTAGTGAAAACCTGATTCACACATAATTTCCGAAATCAACCTCCAAATATTCACTAAAACCCTAATCATGCGTTACTCAAAATACTGCATTTCGATGTCGTGTCCCGCTTACCTCGGTTTTCATGCGAGGACTCGATATTCCTTAGTTTGCTTCGCAATCGAGCTCCAATTCCGTTCCAAGTTCGGTTCCTACAAGGACGTGTTCGAACCTGTAACTTAAATTCTCAATCGAACGCTTAATTAAAATCGATAGGTCGCCATAATTCTAATTAGGTATGCAACTTGAAACAAACGCTCACCTAACGACAAAACCTCGAGAAGTCACGACGGGTGAAAGCGAGGACTCGGCCGTCGCGGTGTGAGCGGCGGTACGGAGGCTGCGGCGTGAGCGGCGGGTGGAGGACTTCGAGCGTTGACTTCGCGCTGCAGCGTGGCGTCGAGTGGTGATCGCGAGGTCGAGGCTTCCGCTGCTGCGGGCGATGGCGATCGTGACCTCGGGTGGCTTTCGCGAGCGGTGAACGAGTGGCGTCCTCGGCGGCGGCGGCGGCGCTCAAGGTCGGTTGCGGTGCGGCGGCGGCTTCGCGACGTCGAGCTCCGGCGTGAGGTCTCCGTGCGAACCAGCAGCTGGCGCTTCGGTGTAGACCTCTGCAATGCCGGCGAGGAAGCGACTTGACGACGGCGGGTTGCAGACGAGCGGTGAAGCTGCCTCTTGCCCTGCGTTCGCCGGCGAGGATACCTAGAGACTCGTGAGCTGCTGGTCGTGCGTTCCCTCGAAGACGGCGGTGGTGTTCGACTCTAGGGTTGCGAACGGTAGACCAAAACGAGACCACAATTCCGGTGGCTGCGTGCAGCCTCGTTCGGTGGTTGCGGTTCGGCTGGAGACTCGCGGACGGTCAGCTGGCGGCGGTAGAGCAGCAACGGCGTCGGCTAGGGTTGAGTGAAAGAGGAGGGGGTGGAGTCTTTTAGGTTTAGGGTTTGCACATCAAAGAGAAGAAGGAAGTGTGTGCTCTTTTAGGGTTAGGGTTTGGTACAATGAAGAGTAGACGTGGAGGCTAGGATTTCTCATGATATATATACCATCCCTCTAGGTCAAGTTGTGTGCTATTGATCACCCTAATTTAGGCCTAAATCACCAAAACGCCCTTAAAATTACCTTCCCCTTTAATTTTCATAGTTAACCTCATCTTAAATGAAACAATTCACATAAGCTAAACAAAATTACGGCCTCCCTCTCGCCGAGCTTGCCCAAAAATCACTAATCTAGCTAAACACGGCGTTCACTAGAGCGTTAAATAGAATAAATAATAATACCTGTGATGATGGTCGTCACATTTGCACCTTACCGGCTTGATCTCGTTTCCTCTTGTAGATCCACTTGGAACCGATAGGTCTTTCACCATCTGGATGATCTACAAGTTCCCAGACTGAATTGAAGTACATAGACTCCATTTCGAGGTCCATGGCTTTAATCCACTTGTCTCTATCTATATCATTCATTGCCTGTTTATAGGTCAATGGATCCTCTATGCCATCATCAGGTATGACGACCTGGGTTTCAGTTAAACCCATGTAACGGTCGGGTTGTCTAATATCTCTCCCACTACGTCGAGGCATTCTCAACTCTTGAGAAGGACCAGCTTGATCAACAACTTTTGTTGATTTATCTGTAGCTTCCTCGGAAATTTCGCTCAAGACAATTCTGCTACGAGGTCGATGATCTCTCATGTGGTCTTCCGCTAAGAACGTGGCATTTGTCGACACAAGCACCTTGTCCTCTTGAGGATCATAAAACAGACCACCTTTCGTTTCTTTGGAGTATCCTACGAATAGGCATAATTTTGAACGATGTTCCAGTTTCTTTGGATTGGACACTAGCACATGTGTCGGACATCCCCAAATTCAAGTGACGTAAACTACCTTTACGCCCTTTCCAAAACTCATGTTTCTGAAACACTCTTAGAGGGAACCATGTTCAAAATATATGCAGCAACTTCTACTGCATATCCCCAAAACGAACTAGGCAGTTGAGCGTAGCTCATCATAGATCGAACCATGTCTAACAGGGTTCTATTTCTCCTTTCAGATACACCATTCTGCCAAGCTGTACCAGGTGCTGAGAGTTGGGATACGATTCCATGTTCTATCATATAGTCTTGGAATCTTATATCCATATACTCTCCTCCTCGATCTGATCGAAGTATTTTAATCATTTTACCTAATGAGTTCTCAACCTCTGCCTTATACTCCTTGAACTTTTTAAGGGTTTCGGACTTATGATGCATTAGGTAAAGATAGCCATACCTTGAATCATCATCAATGAAACTGATGAAATATTCATACCCTCATCGTGCCTTGACATTCATTGGACCACAGAGTTCCGAATGTATGAGTTCCAAGGGTTGTTTGGCTCTATATCCTTTTTTCAGAAAAAGGTCGTTTAGTCATTTTTCCCTCAAGACAAGACTCACATGGTGGTAAGGAGTTGTCCTCTAACTGACTTAGGAGACCACTCTTAACCAATTTCTCAATCCTATTGAGATTAATGTGACCTAGTCTCAAGTGCCAAAGATAGGTACTTGGAGAAATCTTCTGCCTTTTATTTTGAGTATCAGTTGTTTTAAACATCTTAGTGTTCAAAATAACTTTTATCTCTGTTGGTCTTAACACATATAAGTTGTTTTCAAGTTTAGAAGAACATATTCGTACACCTCTTTTGCAAATGAACGCTTCATTATAATCAAAAGACACTTTATACATATGTTCAAGTAATCAAGAGATAGATACAAGATTTCTTCTAATTCCAGGAACCAATAGTACATTTTCTAATAAAACGAATCTATCTCTAAATAACAACTTCATTGCTCCCACTGCTCTAGCTAAGACAACCTCTCCTGTTCCAACCGTGAGAGTTATCTCACTATCAGCAAGTTGCCTCCAGGAACTAGTTTCCTGTAAAGAAGAACACACATGGTTAGTGGCTCCTGAATCTAGTATCCAGGCGGAATCATCATGTTCCACTAAACATGTTTCAACAACGAGTAAATCATATTTACCTTGTTTTTCTTTCTCAGCTTTCTTTTTCCCAAGGTACTTCGGGCAGTTTCTCTTCCAATGCCCGTCTTCACCACAATAGAAACATTTTCTTGTGGCTTTAATCTTGCGTATGAGAGCTTTTTCCTTCCCTTTATCCTTCTTCTTCTTCTGAATACTCTTATTCTTAGAAAAAGAAGGACCAGACTTAGTCCTTGAGGATGATCCTCTCAGGAACTTCCTTGAAGTGACAACGTTTGCCTCCATCTCTTTTCCCTTTGATTTCATCAGGGACTCGAATGTTTGGAGTTCGTTAAGTAGAGTAGTCAAGTTATACTCTATCTTGTTCATCACCGAGTTGATGCGGAACTGCAGGAAACTCTTCGGAAGAGATTCCATTATAAAGCTAACCTGACTGTTCTCATCAATGAAACCCCGTTTACCTCTGCCACGTTGAAGTGGACCATCATATTAAGGACATGCTCCCTAACAGATGTTCCCTCCTTCATTCGGGAGTTGTAAACGTACTTGAGAGTATCATAACAGACCGATGAGGACGGTTGTCCAAACATGACGTGTAATGATCCCATGATCTCCTTTGCGGTGATCATGCCCTCATGTTTCTTAGACAACACATCAGATATGCTGGCTAAGATGTAGACCCGAGCTTTATCATTAGCCCTAGTCCATTTTTCAAATGCATCTCGAACTCTTGGGTTGCGCAGATTTATTTTGGGAGGGGAGGACATTCCTCCGTCAAGACGAACCTTAGATCATCAATTACAAGAATCGTATTAAAGTTTGATTTCCAAGTTCCAAAGTTATCGCCGTTAAGTTTGTCGAAAGCGAGTAATTGAATAAAAGAGCTTGACATGCTGAAAATAGAACATATTCTATTAGTGAATTGCTTTTAACTCATAACATGCATCCAATTAAGAATTTAGCAAAAGTAATAATGTACCCATAATATCATTATTTTTTTTTGCAATGATACTTCAGTGAGTCAGAGCAACCGCTACCGAAGGGCAGTCAATCACTCCTTCACTGAACTAAGACTTTCTTGACTAAATGCTAATACCGGAACATCTCTTATTCCCATAGCATTCTAGTTATCGCTACTTTGGTCAAGAATTCACTAACACTTAGCGATTCTTGTAAGTGTGACCCGCCATTTTCAGATCTCAAAGGTCGACCCCAACAATGCTACCGATTTGGAAAGTCAAGGTTGGGAATGGACCTAGGAGACCCGATCAATTTCTGGAGTTTGAGTTGTTTTGAATACCATGTTACATCCCTCCGAATGGATGGTGCTACTACGAGCAACCTGCAGGCGCAACATGGGAATCTCACAGTCCAAACTAATGGAGGAGACTATAGGATGTGTTGACACACTTCCTTCTCCCACTTACTATAAATACTTTCTCCATTCACCTTGCTCTTGATTTATGTAAACACCATTCGAATGGGGATGTCCTATTGACATCACAAGGCCGAGCATAAATCTCACGGTGTGAACTTCACGAAGAGCGTAAGAGGAAATTGATATATCATATATACCATTTCACTCCCACTAAGTATTTTAAACAGTTTGGGTATACTTTCACTTAGGCATATTTCGGCTAAAATAATATGACCTAAGTCTACCAATATAACTATTATACTGGAATTACCTAAGTCTATTAACTTTTTAATAAACGTAGGTCTATGAGTTTAATTTATTAACTTTTAACAAACGCCACTCATTTAAAAATAATTTATAAAACTGGATTAAATTCACTCCCGTGTTGGTTCGCGGTAGGGGTGTTCCGTTTAAAATCACTTAAGTACCCAACCTAGCAGTAACCTTCCTTAGATGCAGAGTCCTCTTTAATCACAGTTTATAAATTATTGGTTGCCTAATTCTAATCTTATTAGGACTAGATAACCTAAGGTCTAGTTAATTTCCAGTTCTAAAACCATTTTAAAACTAATTAATTAACCTTAAGTTACATGCATTTCTATGTTATAAGTTGCTTGATCATTCATCATATGAATATACACACATTTATAACAAATCCATCACATGAATAAATGCATACAAAATTATATGTTTAATTTTTAATTAATATAACTCTTATATTAATTAGAATTAAAACATATAATATTTGTTTCATAAATTAATATAACACCTATATTAATTCCAATGAAACCCTAAATCATGCATACTATATGTTATAACACTTATAACATACTTTCAATGCATGGAGCATGCTTCCTATGGTGAAATTTTAAAAACTATATGGCATACTTTATGGACATTTAATCAGGGAATTTAATTAAAACATACATTCACAATGCATAATTAATTAAACACACTAAAGTGGACTGGTTTTGGCATCTAATGCAAGCAAACAACATAAATTATTACAATAATAATCTAGAATAAAAATCGAACCACTTGAACGCTTCAAATTTGGGTCAAACCGGCTTGCAAATGTGTGAACAGGACCTCAAAAGGTTGAGCAAGGGCCTCCAAATGGTAAAACAAACCTCCAAAATGGAAAAGCGGCCTCGAATTAGTCGAACAGGTCTAAAACAACTCGAACTGGACGAAAAAGAGCGAACCGGTCCAAAGAAACTTGAACCGGTCAAAGTCATCATGAAGGTCAAAGTCAACTTCTTCTTCTTTTAAAAACAAATTCACGCGGACGGAAGGATGTTTATCAGAGAAGAAAGAAGAAAAAATTACAATGTTTGCCCTGCTTTCAAAATTTCTGACCTTTCATACTTCTCTCTTCAAATTGAAGGCTTTCACGTACTCCAATCGACTTGAAATTTTTACAGCTTATTCTACACACATTAATGCTCAAACACACTTGAGCAATTTGAAAATAAAGCACAAATAGATGCTCAATTTAAATGCCAGAAAAATTGTATTTCAAAAAACACCCACCACATAACACAATTGATGAAATTGAGTGCTCAAAATTGCTCTGATACCAATTGAAAGAGTGTAGATTAAAAAAGCGGAAGCAATTTTGGATCTTGAACACTCTAAGTTGATCAATTTTACAAAACAAAAAGCATGCTCAAAACTGGAAAAACAGAGAGTATGAACACATACCTTTGTTGTTCAAAATTCTCCAAATCCGCGGGGAATTTCTTATCACAGACACTTTGTGGACAACCTCTAGTGTCTTCCCTACTATCCTCAGACCTTAGAACACATTGTGGGATCCAGATTCTGATTAATTCACTTTAATCTAATGGTTTCTTCTTCAATTAAAGAAACCAAAAGCTTCTTCAAGTTAGGAGAAAATGACAGCAAGAAGATGAGAAGGATTTAGCAAGAAGGAGGTGCTCAATTTGAGTGAATTTGAAAAAGTAGCGAGGTTGCTCGTCCTTTTCATTTTGGTCCAATTGAAATTCAAAATCAAAATTGAATTTTGATTTAATTTTAATTCAAAATTAATATAAAATTAATTTTAAATTAAAAATAAATTTATTAATTTAATTAATTAAATAATTTATTTAATTAATTTTAAATAATTTATTTAATTTAATTTCAAATATTAAATTAAAAAATTGGACCAATCCCGATTTCTTAAATCGATCCTTTAAACATGAATCCCTATTCATGTTATAAACCGAACAAATATTTAAATCACATTTAAATATTTTCACCTCTTCTTTATTATAGTTTAGTTCATAATTAAACTGTGACACGTTAAGTATATCACATATAATTAACATTTTCTCCCAAAACCGAATTTGAACATTTCAAAATTTTTTTTCTCTCAAAATGTTACAAGGCTTAGTCCGAGCTAGTAAGGGGACCTAGTGGACCTACAGATCATGAGCTCCAACGATACAAGATTAACCGACCAAACTCTTTAGCCTAGCTAATCAACATTCGTTAACCACCAGGACACTCCACTAAAGCCCAGTGGTTGCACTCTCCTCGCTGTAGATATATTTATGTCCATTCGATATAACCATGATTAGTAAGTCGATCCTTCACATGTGTCGTTCAGATTTACAAATTTGGGTCAAAAATACCGTTTTACCCCTGTAATTACTTCTTGTTCCTTAAGTCTCGTTGATCCTCTAATGAACAATTGGTTTGTGGTCCAACCAACAAACTGAATCCCTCTCGGGCCAATGAGAGGGGTGGGCCCTTTGTTCAAGACCCGGAGTCAGCACTTAAGGGAACAACCTCTCTACTAATCCCTAAAGCGGGTAGGAGTGAATTCCATCTTGCAGAACTATGTTCCCAGCTATCTACCCGGTCTTATCCTTGAAATGAGAGGCTTATTGAGTCGACAATTTTAGGCCACTCTCACCCATGCAAATCTAAGGATACTCCGAATAAATAGGAGTTCATGGCACGCTCAGGATTAAGATCGAGTTACCTAGGTCATCGTATGAATATAGTCAGTTAAGACAGTAAACGGAGTTATAAAGTCTAAGTGACTATTTCTCGGTCCAGTCTTATGCAAACTCATTGCATAGGACGCCCCCACTCGCATGTCTCCACATGAACGATTTAGGATCACATCGTTTGTACTTTACAAAGTGGGCCGCGTCCATAGTGTCCCCAGGATAAGGTACCCAACCCTATCCCTATACTATAGACCGTTGTGGCTATAACTTGAACCTGATCCACTTTTATGTCACACATAAAGTTTAAGTATACATCCTATAGCCATGGGTTCTTTATTGGACCAGGGTTTCAAAATAGACAATTCACTTTATTCAATAACACCTTTACTGAATAAATCTCAATAATAACTTTATTGCCAAATAGAATATACATACAATTTACAAACTCACGAGTTTTAGGACGTAAAACTCAACAATAATATATAGTATGCATGATATGTTTATATTATAAGAGATATAATAGAAAGTTTGCATGTTTTAATTTGTTTAAATACAAGTGTTACATTTTTTAGATTAAAAGCATGCTCATGCATTTAATTCATGTGATGAATGTGTGTTATAGTATAGTATTATTGATGTCATGAATGATCAAGCACTATAACATGGAAATACACGTAACCTAAGTTAATTATTAGTCTTAAAATGTTTAGAACTTGAATAATTAGACTTAGGTTTTCTAGTTCAAATAGAATTACAATTAGGAAATCAAATATGACCTTTGAAAGGAGGCGGATAAGTAAATTTGTCTAAGGAAGGTTTTGTCTAAGGCTAAACCTTAGCCAACTTGGGAACCCCTACCTGGGAACACCCCTACCTTAGTGGAGGCTGACGTTTTGCGGAACACCCCTACCTGGGAACCGACCTGGTAGTCAATTCGGTCCGTCGATTCTTAGGTTATATTCTCGCGAGTGTCGTTAATTAAGAGTTAATTAACTTACTCACATAGACTTAAGTTAATAGTGTTATTATAGACCTAGGTTAAATATAATACTTATTTTGGTAGACTTAGGTAAATTTTAGTGTGTTTATCTAGGTCGATCTCGTTTAATTTAAAGTGCTGAGTGGAAGGAAATAAAGTGCATGAGATACATTTAATTTTCCATCCATGAGTCTCCGTTAAGTTCACACCGTGAGATCCATACTCGGCCTCATGGCGCAAATGGGAGCGTCCCCCTACGGGTGGCATTTGTATGGGTAAACATTCAACGTGACTGGAGAGAGTACTTATTGTGAGCGGGAGCAGGACCTGCAAAAACGGGACCCACGGTCTCTTCTTTCGATTCACACCGTCAGACGCCTATGATCTGCCTGCTAGTTTGGCTGGACTGCATAATCTCACGGAGGGCCTTGATCATGGGGCCTGAACACCGTTAATTTCGAAAGGGATACGATTTCCTTGTTTGTTTTCGTCCTTAGTCCTCCCTATGGCGGCTATTTTTGGGACGAATACTTGGAAATTTAAAGATTGAGGGTGACACTAACAGGATTCATTAAAAGTTGATGGATTTAGACCGAAAAATGGTAACTGGATGCCTAATGGAACAATAGTTATTCTTATATAAGGGTCTGGTCGAGAAAGTCTCATCCTAGAGGAGGAGTGGGTTTGTCTACCCTACGGTGGCAGTCATTCTAAACCTTTAGGTTATCATTGCAAATTTTGAATGACCTAGGGGTCATAGGATAAAATTCTGCTAAAACCCGATTTGATTTTCAAAAGTTTTTGCGAGACTAAAACAAAGTTTTTTTATGTTTCAGCAACACAATGTCAAACGCTTTTAACGATCCTTTAGCTTCTATTAAGTTAGTCGACGATGATATTTCGTGAAAAAACAATAATAACACGATTTTCGTAAATGACGACAAAGAGTTCACGCTCATTGAGGAGGGTTCGCAGGTGCCCGGCTCAACAGTCCTATTCAATGATCTACAAACCTTCCAGTCCTTGGTGAAAACCAGGGGCCTGGAAGCTTAGGCAAGTGTTGTCTTAACACCTTTTCAAAGGGGTTTGACCTATGGGATAAAGTTTGTAGGCTCTTCAGGCCGTAAAGGAAAGAAGGAGAAGTTGAAATAGGATAGTGTTCACCGCGCTGCCGCCCCAAAAGGCAAAGAAATCAAGAAAGTTACGAGAAAGTGTTTCCACTGCAACGGGGACGAACACCTGAAAAGGAGTTGTCCCAAGTTCCTTGATGAAAAGAAGATGACAGGTAAATGTGACTTACTTGACACATAAACTTGTTTGTGGAGAGTAATGACTTAGTCTGGATATTGGATTCAGGCGCCACTAACCACGTTTGCTCTTCTTTTCAAGGATTATGTTCCTAGCAACAGCTGCAAGAGGGTGAGATAATACTAATGGTTGGATCTGGAGATGTTTTCTCAGCTGCAACAATAGGAACGGTGAACCTATTTTTTGGTGGAAAGTACTTATTATTGGATAATATGTACATAGTTCTTGGGTTTACAAGAAACCTAGTTTCCATTTCCTGCCTAATAGAACAAAATATTTATGTTTCATTCAAGAGTAATAAAACGTTTATTTCTCGAAATGGAAATTTTATTTGTTCTGCTTCGCTTGAGAGCAATTTATATGTTTTAAACCCTAATTCAGTCAAACGTGTTTTGAATACCGAATTGTTTAAAACAGCTGAAACGTAAACTAAGAGAGTAAAGGTTTCTCCAAAAGAAAGTGCTCATCTTTGGCATCTAAGGTTAGGCCACATAAATCTCAATAGGATTGAGAGACTGGTGAAGAGTGGACTTCTAAGCGAGTTGGAAGAAAATTCTTTACCGGCCAGGAGTCATGCCTGTGTGCAAAATGACCAAACATCCTTTTAGTGGAAAAGGATATAGAGCCAAGGAGCCCAATGAGCTTACACATTCTAACATCTGTGGTCCAATGAATGTTAAAGTACGAGGTGGTTACGAATACTTCGTAACTCTCATAGATGATTATTCGATGTATGGGTACATTTACCTAATGCATAAGAAGCCTGAAACTCTTGAAAAGTTGAAGGAGTTCAAGACTGAGGTTGAGAATGTTGGGTTTTATGTCCTAAAACTCGTGGTTTTGTAAACTGAATGTATATTCTATTTCACAATAAAGTTGTTATTGATATTTATTCAGTAAAGGTGTTATTGAATATTGTATATTGTGTATTTTAATCCAATAAAGAACCCTTGGCTATAGGATGAATACTTGAACTTTATGTGTTACATAAAAGTAGATCAAGTTCAAGTTATAGCCAGAACAGTCTATCGTATAAGGATAAGGTTTGGTACCTTATCTTGGGGACACTATGGACGCGGCCCACTTTGTAGAGTACAAACGATGTGATCCTAAATCGTTCATGTGGAGACATGTGAGTAAGGGCGCCCTATGCAATGAGTTTGCATAAGATCGATCGTGAAATAGTCACTTAGACTTTATAACTCCGCCATCGCTCTAATCGACTATATTCATACGATGACCTAGGTAACTCGATCTTAATCTCGAGCGCTCTATGGACTCGCTTATTAGGATTATCCTTAGTTTTGCATGGTTGAGTGTTGCTCGAGATTGCTGACTCAATAAGCCTCCCACTTGAGGGATAAAACCGGGTAGATAGTCGGGAACATAGTTCGCAAGATGGAATTCACTCCTACCCACTTTAGGGATTAGTAGAGAGGTTGTTCCCTTGGCATCGACTTCAGTCTTGAACAATGGGCCCACCCCTCTCATTGACCCGAGAGGGATTCGGTTTGCTGGTTGGACCACAAACCAATTGTTCATTAGAGGATCAGTGGGACTTAAGGAACAAGGGGTAATTACAGGGGTAAAACGGTAATTTTGACCCAGCTGTAATTACGAACGACCTGTGAAGGATCGACTTACTAATCTTTGTTATATCGAGTGGACAAAAATATATCTACAGTGAGGAGAGTGCAACCACTAGGCTTTAGTGGAGTGTCCCGGTGGTTAACGAATGTTGATTAGCTAGGCTAAAGAGTTTGGCCGGTTAATCACGTTTCGTTAGAGCTCATGATCTGTAGGTCCATTAGGTCCTCCTTGCTAGCTCGGACTAAGCCTTGTAATATTTTGAGAGAAAAGAGTTTGAATTGTTCAAATTCGTTTTTGGGAGAAATCGTTAATTATATATGTTATATTTAACGAGTCATAGCCTAATTATGAATTAAACTATGATTAACAGGAGGTGGATATATTTTAAATATGATTTAAATATTGGATCGGTTTATAGCATGATTTAGGATTCATGTTCAGAAAATCGATCGAGATCGGGCAATTTATTTAATATAATGTTTGATATTAAATTAAATTAAAAATTATTTAATTAAATTAATTATTTAATAATTTAATTAATTAAGTAATTTTAATTAAAAATCAATTTAATATTAATTTTTGAATTAAAATTAAATTAAAATTCAAGGATTTCCATGAAATCCAACTTGACAACTTGCGCAATCTTACTCATCTTCAAAATTCACCAAAATTGGCCACCTACATCTCAAAGCATCCTCATCACCCTTGAGTTGTCACTCGAATGAAGGTTGTTGAAGCTTTATATAATGGTGATTTGAGGCAATTTGTGAGAATTCTGCAGAAAATTCTAAATTCTCAAATTAGTGACCTTTGAGGTATTTTCTTCCAAATTCTCTCAACCTAGGATCGCACAATCCGTTCTAAGGCCCGAGGATAGTACGGAAGACTCTAACGATTGTCCACGAAGTGTTCGTGTTTAAAACTATCCACCGGGTGAAGAGAATTTGATCTTCAAAGTTGAGTTTTCTATCCCCCTGTTTTTCCAGCTTTGAGCATCTTTTTTATTTTACAAAATTAATCAACTTAGAGTGTACAAGATCCAAATTTCTCTCGTTTTCTTAATCTAGACTCTTTCACTGCTGACCCCTGATACAACTACCGCATGAATCTCGCGCTCCATGCTCCACTATGCTGCAACGTTGCAATGTCGTGGTCAGCGTTGCAACGCTGTGGTATACAACGTCTTGTCTGGCGTTCTCAATGATGTGGCGTTGCATCACTACCCCTAGTGTTGCTACGATACACTGCAGCACCCTCTTCAGTAGCATAGATAAAGTTGCAACGCTGTAGAACAGCGTCGCGACGCTGATGAATTTCTAGCAAACAACTTTTGTTGTTTTCATCGAAATCTCCCGTTTTCAAGTTTGGAAATTATCTCCCCCTAATTTGTCGGATGCTAGTAACGCTATTATTGAAGGGATTTGGATTTCCCGCAGGATTTGGATCCAATATTATGTTCTTTAGCTAGTCATAAAGCCTTGAAGTTTAATATAACCCGACTAATATGTTTTCACTACAAACCATATACATAAGAAAATGTATATACAAGGAGCTAAAACGACGTGGTGGCAAATAGGTCTCGTCAAGGCTAAGCACCGGGAACTTTTCTGCTACTTGGGAAGAGTAAACATATTGAAAACGTGAGCTGAGAATCCCAGTGAGTTCCTATTTTTAAAACATTATAAGCTCAAAGGCGAAGTTAAATAATGGGTAGGCTATAAGTACAAAAAAACTTAACACTTGATTGTAAACGTAATAAGGCCATGCAATCAATTTACAGATTTAAGTCACCACTTATGGATAACATAAAAACTCATAATGTAGTGCTATAATGAAGAATAAACAGATCCATAGCGTAGAAGTTCATAACAATAAAACTCATGGCATGATACCAACTATCAAACCTTACTTGTGGTAGAGTTATCTTTATACCAACAACGTTTATACCTCTTTCACGTCACGTGTAAGGCCATTGGGCACCTTGGTTTTCCCTAATACCCTCTCAATGTCCTTTAGTATTAGGATAAGACAATTTACTACCCGAATACCTTCTCACTGTCCTTCAGTATTGAAAAAACACGACAACAATTTCTCAACATTTGCATATTGCTTTCCTAAACATGGAAATCATGTTTTCAAAACACAACAACAATTTCTCAACATTTGCATATTGCTTTCCTAAACATGTTTCCAAGTGAATTTACTCAAGGCATTCTCTAGAGGAAATAATACTTCAATATATAACTAGTTTCCATTCTTGAAAATATAGTTACACATTAATTAAAAACATGCTTAAGTTCCATAAAGAACATTCAGTCAAAAACTCCATGAAACTATACAAAATTAATTCAAGCATGATTGAATGATCAACATTTATGATTTTGAAGAAAAACAAAGGTCAAGTATAGTTCGAAAATATAGTCCCTCACAATCACCAAAAGGGTTCCAAGGATTATAAGTTATTCATATCTCCGTTTGCCCTACAATTGAAATTCATAACATTAATTCGTTTCCTTATGAACCTTAAAAACATATCTAATTCAGTCCCATAACTCAATTCATAATAACCATACACACTTCGTTGCAAGGTATGTAGAAATGGAAGCACATCTCCATCAATATCTTGCTAGCAATTGTTTTCCCTTGCACCTAAAATTTCAGGTTCAACTTTCAGCTTGGGTTCCTCAAAATTTATCAAAACAACCACCCAATATTCTTTGAAAACCTAAAATGCTACATCTTAGCTTACTTACCCAAAATTTCAGCTTCTAAATCCTCCTCAATAGCTGAAAAAAGACGGATCTGTTCAAGTTGTTCTGCTACCTGAGAACTGTGAACGTCTCTCAGATTTCTATACTTTCCTTCTTCTTCATGTTCGTATTTTCAAAAATGCCAGCCATTTAAAAATTCTACACTCAATGTCGGAGTTTTGGACTAAAAAATCATCGAATTCGGTTCAGTAAACTAAGAGTTATGGTTGTTTGAAGTTGTTCCATTTTCGAGCAGCTTGTTGTTTTACTAACAATTTGACAACACCTACCAACCAAATTTAACACCGAGGCTTCACCTCCTTTGGCCAACTCATACTTTAATATTTACATCATAATCCCCTTTTTAAAATACCAAAGTAAGTAAGAAAATGAACCTGCAACATTTAGCCAACTTTACCTAAGTTTGTGACAAATAAGAGCTTTTCATTCAATACATAATGCACCTAAAGTTTACCCAATTTGCTAATGTTCTTAAGTGCATGTTTGGGAATGATTTTAGAAATATTGATTTTTGTGTAATTGATTTGTCTATAACTGATTTATTCCATGTGATTTCCATATAATCATTTTCATGTTTGGTTCTACACTTTTAATAGTGATTTTAAAAACACATATTTGGAAAACAACTTTAACCTAAAGTGTTTTAAACTAACTGATTTAATTATTATTAATTTGTTTTATAAGTATTTGGTTATAAATTATTTTAATATTTGGAGGGATAAAACTTTGAAGTATGGAAGGATAAAAAATTTAAAGGAAGGGACAAAAAATTGAGAGAGAGAAATTTAATAAAGAAAGTAAAAATTCAAAGATAGAGAGATAAAAAAAAATATTTGGGCAAGATGATCAAAATTTTAAGAAGAAAAACTAAAACGAGGAGAAAAGAGTTAAGAGTTAGGGACAAGTAGAAAGAGAGAAAAAACATTAGGGAGAAAAAATTTAAAAAGATATGAAAATTATAGGGAGGATCAAAAAATATTAGAAATAAAAAAAAATCAAAGAGTGTTAAAACTATTCGAGTGAAACGAAAGTCAAAAATATGAATTAGAAGAGAAAAAGATAATAAAGTAAGATACATATTATAAAAACTCTAGAGATATAAAATTGTCATTTTATAAACAATGACAGATGAACTTAAAGACGATTTTTAGAAAATTCACCTTTCTATGGAAATTTATGAACTTTAACAAAAGACTTACGCTTTTACCCTCGTTAAAAGTACATTATTTCCAAAAATGAAGTAATAGTCATTTAAAATTACAATCACTTGACAAAAATCACTTGGGAATCACCTCCCAATTGATTGAAAGTGAATCACTTCAAATGATTTTTGATTCGTCCAAAATGACATGCTTAATATTGTAAAACATCACACTTTTTGTAGGAAAATGATTTTAAACATGTCAAAAGTGATTTTGGTCAATGCAAAATCACTTCCAAAAAGGTCGTAACTTACTTCAATCTAACCTTTAATATGCTTATTTCAATGGCTTACCTATCTCTTATGAAGCTTTAAACACATTATAGTCCCCAATTCAATAGATTTCAAAACCGATCACAACATCCTTTAGTGCAACCTATATCATTTTGCATATGTCAAAACATCATGTATGAGTGCAAAATGATTAAAAACAGAGTTTAAGGCTTTCCTGTAAATGAAAATACCTATTAATAGACACTAAATCGAATGGATCTATTTCCTGATCGTGGTGTGATATGCCTCTATAGGCATGTTAGCGTGAGAATTCCCGCACAAGGGGAACCACACCGCCTCGGGTTGTGTGCACTAACAACTCCCAATGCCTCTACAAAGAAAATATGTCATCCGCCTTCCTCTTCACAAATCGTTGATCGAATTGGCTCGAGCTTCTTCACGAATTTTATTAAAAATGAATTAACTTTCAAGAAACCAAACCTCAATTCTTACCTCTTCTTGAGCTCAAAATGATTAAAACATCATAACATGGTTGAATTGTTCATCTCTTATCGCCATGGGAGGTTGGATTGAATTTCTCCCTTTTTCTTCAATTCAAACCTAAAATCACTTTCTTCTCTTTCCTTTAAGGAAATGGAAAAAGGTGAATTAAATCCTTTTAGAAATGCTTGGCTGGTGGAAAAGTTTTTTGTCCTTTTCCTTTTTGCTTTTTCTTTTTCTTTATTATTTTCCTTTGTCTCATTCATCCTTTTCTTTTCTTTTCTTTTCTTTTAAAATAAAACCAAACCAAAATATATTCCTTTCTTGTTTTCTTTTGTTTTATATTTTTTTTTTTTTTTAAGAAAATTCTAAAGAGAGATCTCGGGTTTACAACCTACTTCCCCTTAATAAATTTCGTCCTCAAAATTTAGTAGTCCTTAAGTGAAAATCGTTTGATACTTCTTCCTCATTTGGTTCTCTAATTCCTAGGTTGCCTCCCTACTCCGTGATGTTTCCAACGAACCTTCACGAGTGGGATCTTCTTGTTTCAAAACTTGTTCTTTTCTCACGAGGATTGAATCGCATTCTCTAAGTAACTCATGTCAACTTTCAACTCAAATTGTTTTTTGTTAGCAACACATGTGTCTGATCTGGAATATATTTCCTCCACATGGACACATGCAAACATCATTTACTCAAGATAGTTCTATTGGCAACTCAAGTCTCAGAGGTCGCCCAACTCGCCCAATTACTTGATAAGGATCAATATATCTACGACTTAGGTTACCTTTTTTCCAAACGAAAGACAC
This sequence comes from Trichosanthes cucumerina, assembly GCA_036507285.1. NCBI lineage: Eukaryota > Viridiplantae > Streptophyta > Magnoliopsida > Cucurbitales > Cucurbitaceae > Trichosanthes > Trichosanthes cucumerina. Next base: position 19,966,777 of record CM071843.1, on the reverse strand, counting down.
CTCTCCATGGAGATAACTTCAAGAAAACTTGATCTCCGACCTAAAATTCTAAGCCCTTTCGTTGTTTATCTCACAGAACTCTTTGACGATCTGAGTGATCTTCAAATTCGTTCTGATTACCTTAATGGTTTTCGTCGTAATTTACACCAACTCAGGACCGATTAGCTTCCGCTCTCCTAGTTCGTTCCAACATACGAGCACTCTACACGGTCTTTTATCTAGAGCATCAAATTGTGCCATTTCAATACTAGACTGATAGTTATTATTGTAAGTGAATTAAATAAGTGATAGGTGTGTATCCCAACTTCCCTTAACTTGAAGGACACATGCTCTCCACATGTCTTCTAGGTCCGGATCGTCCGCTCGATCGATCATCTGTGTGAGGATGAAATGATATACTAAAACTCAGCTTTGTTCCCATAGTTTTCTGTAAGCCAGGCCAAAACATAAAAGTAAATCTCGGGTCCCTATCAGAAACTATGCACACTGGCACTCCGTTTTGACTCACAATTTTGTCGACTTAAATCAGTATAAACGGTGTTGTCTTAGTGAGTCTATCCATAATTACCCAAATACCATCATGTCTACTAGAAGTACGTTGTAGTAACAAATAGAAAATCCATAGTGATATGCTCCCATTTTCATTCTGACACTGGCAATGGGTTAAGGAGTCCTTCTTGCTTCTGTTTAACTGGTTTAACCTGTTGGCAGATCAAACATCCACAACATAGTCGCTATCTCCTCTTCATCCTGTGCCACCAATAAGTCTCCTTCACGCTTTATACATCTTGGTTCTTCCTGGACGCATAGCATGAGCTGATTTGTGAGCTTCCTCTAGAATAGTATCTCCCTCAAATGAGAGTTGTTTTACTATAATTTTAGAGCTTAATGTACTTGAATTGCATAGAATTTATTGAGTCTCATGTTATTTTATCCCTAAATTGTTTATGATCGCTAAAAAGTATTGAATTTAAGAATTATGTTCGAAAAGAATTAATTTTGATGTTTTTATGCTTTGATTTAAGAAATTTGGAAAAATAAGCTAACAAGTAATTAAAGATCTAAGACAAAATTTTAACTTAAGAAAATCTTCTCATATTTAGATGATTCATAATTTAATTGATGAATTTATTGGGATTTTTTTGAAAAGTGTGAGATGTTTGAAAATTACAGAGTCCCTAAGGGCATTTTAGGCATTTTACCCGAAGGGTAAGATGGTCATTCTAACCCTTAAGGGTATTTTTGTAATTTGAGGAGTTAGGGCAACATCATCTTATATAAGGAGGCTAGGGTTCACAAGTGCCAAATGGGAGAAGAAGTTTCCACAAAAGGGGAAGAGAGCGAGAGAGAAGGGGCGATTGCTACAACAAAGGTGTGTATTGAAGAGAAGAATCATGAAAGTGCCATTGTTGTAGCAATCGTGTGAAAAAAATCAAGCTTCAAGGTGCCATTGTTGTAGCAAAAATCGTGCGCTTCAGTTTTTCATGCACGATGCTATCAAAGTTGTCGTTTCCTGAAGTTTCCACCGTTGGATTGTACTTCAATTTGGACAGATTGTTCGAGACTCATAGGGCTCTACTTTGAACGGTTGGATCGTCGCTCCGAGCTTTGCTGTGTCGATATCGCTGTCACGTTTGGAGAGATCAGCAGCAGTTCAGTTTTTCACCAGCGGCGCTCACAAAGATGTTGATTCCAGAAGTTTCAACCGTTGGATTGTGCTGAAATGTTGTCATCCTTTTCCAGACTCAAGAGGCTTTGTTTCGAACGGTTGGATTGTTGTTTCAAGCCTCCGTTGATGAGATATTGCTATCGAACTGAACTTGAAAAATAAGGCCACCTGCTGTGTAATGTTTTCCCTATCTCTAAGTGTTATGCTTGTTGTCAACCACCAATTTAATATCGATTTTTTGGGTTGTTTACGCATCGATTTAGACTACTTTTGCTCACTGTTTTAAGCATAACTTGTGATTGTTTTAGGCTAGAATTGTTGTTGATTTAGGCTAATTTAGTGAACATTGTTGGTTGTTTTGCATGAACTCCTTGATCAATAAAAGCATGCTTAAACTAGAGATATGTGACTCGATTTTAATCATGAACTAAATTTTCTTAGGCAATGGTTAGGTTGTTTTAATGTAATTTTCGATTAAATTTATAGTTGATGCCATTGATTGAATTTATGAAGTTTTAGTGAATTTGACGTTGCATGAAAATTAAAATTGGCCTTTTTAACTTCTCTATAATTCATAAACTTGGGAAAACTAATGAATTAGAAAACTAAAACTTCATTCTAGGATTATTGAGTTGATTAGGGATAATTAACCCACCTAAAACCTAAAATCATGAGCATAATTTAGATCACAATTGGGAAATTGTAGGTTTTAAAACTTAGTGATTTTGGAAAGAATCATTTGAATGCATGTGTAGGTAAATTCAAGGCATCACTAAAAATTTATTCCAATTGAACATTAGATCTCTAACCCGAGCCTATTTTTCATTAAAAATCTCATCTCTTGCATCTCCCTCTTGTTTGCATTCTCTCTCCCCATTTAAATTTAGTTATTTTCTTGAGTCTAGTCTTGTCTTTGCACACTTATCACATCCATTTATTTATTTACAATAGTAATTTGCACACTCATACATTGGACTAAAATAAGGAAAAATTGTTAGGACACTCATTCATTTAGGTTTAGCTAGTCCTCGTGGGATCGATACTTTAACTTTTCACTTGCTGCTCTCGACTGTGTATACTTGCACGTTGTAGAAGTGTCAAGTCTTATTCTAATTTACATTAGTTAAGTCGCATCGACGCCGTCTCGCCGCGTGCAGCTGGGAGATGTCAAGTCGCTTTTTAGAGATAGATTTTTATTTTTAGAAAATCAGATGTAGTTCCTAAAATTGAGAGAAACTTAATTTCTATCTCTTGTTAATTGAACTTCAGTATCAGATACCTTTTCAATTAATGAAACGCTCATTTCAAAGAAAGGTGTCAATATTTGTTGTGCCAAGTTAGAAAACGGCTTGTATGTACTTAAACCGAAAAGAACCAAAGCAATTTTAAATCATGAGATGTTTAAAAAGGCTAATACTCAAAGTAAAAGGCAAAGAATTTCTCCAAATAATAATACCTATCTATGGCATCTTAGACTTGGTCATATTCATCTCAACCGGATTGAGAGACTCACTAAGAATCGACTTCTAAACAAGTTAGAAGATGATTTTTACCGCTAAGTAGTCTTGCTTTGAAGGTAAAATGATCAAGCGACGTTTAACATGAAAAGGTTATAGAGCCATAGAGCCCTTAGAACTTGTGCATTCGGATCTTTGTGGTCCGGTGAATGTTAAAGCTCAAGGAGGTTATGAATATTTCATATCTTTCGTAGATGATTATTCGAGGTATGGTTATCTATACCTAATGCATCACAAGTCTGAAACTCTTGAAAAGTTCAAAGAATATAAGGCTGAAGTAGAGAATGCATTATGAAAAACCATTAAAACGCTTCGATCCGATCGAGCTGGAGAGTATAGGGATTTGAGATTCCAGGACTATTTGATAGAACATGGAAACACATTTTCAGTTGTGGAAGGGGCGTAAACTTAGATTACAACACTTCAGAATTTGGGTTTGTCTGACACACGTGCTGGGGACAAACCCAAAGAAACTGGAACGTCGCTCGAGATTGTGCCAATTTGTTGGTTACCCCAAAGAAACGAGAGGTGGTCATTTCTACGACCCAAAAAAAAACAAGGTGATTGTTTAGTACTAACGCCACGTTCTTGGAGGAAGATCACATGAATCACAAACTGCATAGTAAATTAGTACTAAATGAAGCTACAGTTGAACAAAGAAAAGTTGTTGATCAAGCCGACCTTCATCAAGAGTTGGTGGAGGAGCCAATAGCTCAAGTTAGTCTCGCCCTTCTCAATCATCGGAATTCCTCGACGAAGTGGGAGGGTTATTTCTCAAACCGACCGCTACTTGGTTTTTAGTGAAACTCAAGTTGTCATTCCCGATGACGGCGTAGAAGATTCACCGCCTTATAAAAAGGCGATGAATGACGAGACAATGACCAATGGATCAAAGCCATGGACTTTGAAATGGAGTCAATGGACTTCAATTAAGTATGGGAACTTGTAGACCAAACTCAAGGGGGTTAGACCCATAGGTGTAAATCGATCTATAAGAGAAAAAGCGATGCAAATGATAAGGCATGCACCTTTAAGGCAAGACTTGTAGCAAAGGGTTTTATCCAAAGGGAAGGAGTTGATTATGAAGAAACTTTTTTCCCCGTTGATATGCGTAAGTCTATTAGGATACTTTTGTCCATATCCACGTTTTATGATTATGAAATTTTTAAATGGACGCCAAGACTACCTTTTGAATGGTAATCTTGACAAGAGCATCTATATGTCTCACTCAAGGGTTCATTTACCAAGGTCAATAGAAAAATATTTCCAAGCTCAATCGATCCATTTATGGGTTGAAACAAGCGTCCAGATCTTGGAATATAAGATTTGATACTGCGATCAAGTCTTATGGCTTTGACCAAAACGTTAATGAGCCTTGTGTTTATAAGAGGATCATCAACGACAAATTAGCTTTATTAGAACTTTATGTGCATGATATCCTACTCATTGGGAATGATGTAGGATACCCATCGACATAAAGAATTGGTCAAGCACCTAATTCCATAATGAAAGATTTGGGAAAGGCGCAATATGTTCTTGGGATTTAGATCTTCAGGAATTACAAGAACAAAACGCTAGCACTGTCTCAAGCGTCTTATATCGACAAAATGTTGTCCTGATATTCGATGTAGAATTCCAATAGGGGCTTATTACCCTCCGTGCATGGAGTTCAACTATCAAAGGAACAGTTGTCCTAAGACACCTCAACAAGTTGAGGATATGAGACGATTCCCTATGCCTCCGACGTAGGTAGCTTAAAGTATGCTATGTTGTGCACGAGGTCGGACATTTGTTATGCAAAGGGGAATAGTCGTGAGGTACCACCAATCCATGGTTAGACAACTAGACAATAGTTAAAAATATCCTAAAGTATCTTAGAAGAACGAGGACTATACGCTTGTGTATGGGTCTCAAGGATTTGATCCTCACCGGATACACCGATTTTGAATTTCGGGATCGATAAGGATTCTCGAAAATCCACATGGGGACTGGCCACTCTTAATGGGGAGATATAGTATGGCGAACAATCAAGTAAGGATGTTGTTTGGCTAAGGAAATTCCTCATCGATTTGGAAGTTGTTCCAAATATGGAATTTTTCATCACCTTATACTGTCACAACAGTGGTGCAGTAGCCAATTCGAAGGAACCTCGCAACCATAAGCGAGGTAAGAACATCGGGAGGAAGAATCACCTGATACGATAAATAGTGCAACGAGGAGATGTGATAGTCATGAAGATCGCCTGAGCACAATATTGTTAATCCATTTACAAAAGACTCTCGCGGCTAAAGTGTTTGAGGGTCATCTGGAAAGTTTGGGTCTACGAGATATGTACATATGCTAATCTAGGGCAAGTGGGAGGTATGCAATGGGGGTATATCGATGCCCTAATTTATTGTATTTCTATATCTTGTAACCATTGTTTTATATTATAATGTACCCCACTAGAGTTTTAGTTGAAGTGGGAGTTTGTTGGGTTTTGCGCCATAAAACTCGTAGTTTGTAATTATGTTCTAATTAATGTAATACAGTGTTATTATTTCAATAAAGAGTTATTGTTCGTTATCTCTGTGTGTTTGCCTTTATTTAAACCTTAAATCTAATAAACTAAACATCTAAGGTTGTTATATGAATCATTAACTTAATGTAGTGTACATATAAATGATATCAATTCGAGATATAGCCTAAAGGGTCTATAGTTAGGGGACAAGGTTTGGGTACCTTACCATGGTAAAACTATGGATGTGGCCCACTTTGTATTTGATACAAACACTGTGATCCTAACGTGTATGTGTAGATAACATGTGAGTGGGGATATCATATGTAATGAGATTACATAAGACTGCACTCACTAAATAACAAACTCTAGTTGTAACTCCGTTGACTAGTTAGGTTTCTATTTCACTAGGATGACCCGGGAAACTTGATCTCAATCCTTTACGAACTCCTATTCGTGAGGGATTGTCCTTTGACTAGTATGGGTGAGAGTGGCCAGATTCGCCCACTCAATATGCCTACCTTCTTGGGTACAAGACCGAGTGAGCGGCTGGGAACTTAACTTGGCAAAATGGAATTCACTTATTCCCGCCTACTAGGGCAAGTAAAGGAATGTTCCCTTAAGTGGTGTCTCCGGGAGTTGAACAAAGGGCCTTACCCTCTCATTGGCCCGAGAGGAACTTTGTTTGATGGTAGGACCACAAACAAATTTTTCGTTAGAGGAGCACTGGTACTTAAGGCACAAGATGTAAACAAGGGATAAAACGACAATTTGACCCATCTCGTGTTACGAACATTCGTGATGGATTGACTTGTTGTTCTTTGTCAATATTCGAGGACACGTAAAAACATCGCAGTGAGAAGAGTGCAACTCACGGGACTTTAGTGGAGTGTTCCTGTAATTAACGAATGTTGATTGGGAGGTTAATGAGATTAACCGAGCAATCTTGTATCGTTGGAGCTTCTGATTTGTGGGTTTATTAGGTCCACCTTCTAGCTCTTAATGGGTTCTTAGATCATTAGAATTTGAAATGTTCAAATTCGTTAGGGAATAAACTTAAGGTACATTGATACGATATAATATATAGTTTTGGAACTATGTATTATAAATTTAATGTGAATATGATTCATGTTAAAATTATATGAGAGAATTAAATATTTGAAACGGTTCAAATATTAAATTCAAATGTGAATGTCATTCATATTTGAAAACAATAGGTTAAAATTTAATGTGCACTGGATGTACATTAAAACTATAGGTCAAAGGGATATATTGATTAAATGTGATTTGAGCCAAGTTAAATATATAATATTTAATTTGTTTCATTTAAATATTATTTAAATTAAAAATTAAATTTGATTTAATTATTATTTTTTATTATTATTATTTTAATAATAAAACAAGGGAACGTGTCATCCGCATACGCTCCCATTATTCCTCTCCTTCTCCCTATCGATAGCTTAACAGGAGAAGGGGTGTGTTGATCAATTGATCGATCTGTGTTTTCTTTTAGAAAAGTTCCCTCTGAGCAAGAATTCTCGCTCTCTCACTCTCTAATTCACAATCCTTCCAAACTGTTGGAATCCTTCTCACAAAGGAGAGGTCTTAGTAGAACTCGTGGATATAGAAGGTGTTCTCTGTTGGTGATGTTCACAGTGAAAAGCATAGAACTTTTGGAAGTTCCCTGAAAGTTCGAACATTGGAGCAAGGAGTTTTTGTTCTGCAAAACTACAAAGGTAATCCCTTTATCTCTTTATTAGTTTATTTGTTAATTAATTTAAGCATGTTTGAATGTAAACCTCCATGTTTAATTAGATTTAAAAGCATGCTTGTTTTGTATGTTTTTGTCAATGTATTGGCTTTTGTTTCAATTAAAACAATCAAGCAAATTACGATCCCAAATACATTCCCACTGCTCAAGGATATCAGATGTCCATCAGAGAGAGAGTGCAAGTACAAGTTTATTGTGGAGTGACTTGTAGTTAATGAATATTGATTAACCAGATCATAGAGTTTGATCAGTTAATCTCACATCATTTGAGCTCATGATCAGTGCACCCATTTGGTCCCTCCGTTAGCTGAAAATGCTAACATTGAGGGTATAAAGTTAGGAATGGAATTGAAGTTTTCAATTTCATATATGAGGTGCTATATCAATTATATGTGATATAATTGATATAATATATAGTTTTAATGTGCATAAGATTCACAAATTGAATATATACTATTGAGAGAATGAAGGAGGGATAAGATGGTAATTTCCATCATATTTCCATATAAATAGATGCATAACATGAAACTTTGAGTAAGTTTTCACAAATAACCCTACAGTTCTTTCTTTTGTGTTGGAAAGAGTTCCAAACACATTTCTCAAAAAGACCACGTCATCTCATCCTAAAAGGACCCCACCTTCCTCCCTCACCTAGAGAACAACTTAGAAGATCTAGTGGTGGATCTGCACACGGTTCGGGTTCATTGTTGTGATGATGAACGTTGATGGAGGAACTCGTGAAGAAAGTGTTATTCACGTGTAAATTCTTGTTGTCCTAAGTCGTTAAACATTGTAAATTTTCGTTATTTAGTTGTTGTTTGTATATCCACGTTACAAAAAATCATGAACACGCGATTCTCAATCGCCTGCATTTAAGATTCGATCCCTTCATTTCCACAACCTATATAACACGTTCATATACATACAATATGCACGAGGTCCCATTATGCAATCACATATACATATGCATTCATAATGATGCAACAATCATATAAATCATATAATGAAAACTTAACTTTCAATAATAAATAATAAATACATTCACAACTAAAATTACGTATTGAGCACAAAGGCATAAATGAAATTCACAGTATACATAAATATACTTGACAGTGTCAAACATTTCCAAATACTTTGAAATCATTTATGTTCGAGTCCTCTCAAACCCCTAAATCTTCTGGAATCCTCTCAAATTCTAGAATGAAATACTGTTCTAAATCTAATCCTTTGGAGAAAGTCTCCGGATATCGTTTATTAGAATAAGTCCATGGAATTCATCTTTTTGTGAAATCCATAAAACATACTTTAAATATATCTTTAAAATGTTCCCTTTTAAAATACTTTGTAAAATATCCCTTAACTTAGCTTAACTTCAAACTCCTAAAATTTCTCTCATAACTCAACGCTCCTCTAAATCGTGCTTGATACTTGAGTTCCCTAAATTCAACCCAGTTTCCTACATAGAAGACATATAAATAAACTTATTTTCGAATCCAATAATAGTTAGGCTAAATTACCACAACAGAGTGTGAAGACAATCTCGAAGGGTAAAACTAATTGAACCGAACAACTTATAAGTTGATCGCTGACCGTTAACCACTAATTGTTGAATGTTGACCATTGACCATTGATTGTTGACCAGTGACCGACGAGCGGGGCGCGTGGAGGTCAGATGTGGTTTGTCCACTTCTTGATCAACTCGGAATCTTGGATGTCCTCCTCGTGCTTTAACATTCATCGGACCATAAAGGTCATAATGTATAAGCTCAAGAGGCTCTTTGGCTCTATATCCTTTTCCACTAAAAGGGGGTTTGGTCATTTTGCCTTAATGGCATGACTTAGAAACAGGTAAAGAGTTTTCTTCAAACTCGCTTAGAAGTCCGCTCTTTACTAGTCTTTCAATCCTATTGAGATATATGTGGCCTAACCTTGAAGAAAAAGAAGAGCATTTTCTTTTAGAGAAACTTTTGCTCTTTTGGTTTGCGTTTCTGCTGTTTTAAACAATTCAGTATTCAAAACACTTTTGTCCCATTTAGGTTTGAAAACAAACAAATTACTCTCTAGTGAAAAAGAACATGGCAAATTTCCATTTCGAAAATAAACGCTTTAATACTAATGAAAAAAACGAAAATATTTTATTCTAATCGACAGGAAATAGAAACTAGATTTCTAGTAAACCCTAGAACTATGAACATATTTTCTAATAATAAGTACTTTCCGCCAAAAAACAGCTTCACCGTGTCGATCGCTGCAGTTGAGACAACATCTCCGGATACAACCATGAGCGTTATCTGACCCTCTTGCAACATCTGCTAGGAACTTAATCCTTGAAAAGAAAAATAGACATGGTAAGTTGCGCCTGAATTAAATATCCTAACAGAGTAATTACTCTCCACTAAACAATTTTTTGTAACAAATAAATCACATTTACCATTTTTCTTCTTTTGGACAAGGAACTTGAGACAACTCTTTTTAAGGTGATCGCCCCCGTTGTAGTACAAACACTCTCTTGCAACTTCCTTGATCTCTTTGCCCTTTTGGGCGGTAGTGCAGTCAACCATTTGAGCTTGAAGAATCTCCAAACCTTGTCCAATATTTCGAGCCGCTATGAAAAGATCTAAAGGCAACACTTGCCTCATCTATCTGTCTCTTTATTTGCACCATGAATTGGAAGGTTTGTAGTTCGTTGAGTAAGGTTGTTGGACCGAGCACTTGAGCACATCCCTCAGTGAGCAAGAACTTTAGGTCGCCAGTTACAAAACCGTGTAAATATTGTTTTTCCAAGTTTGAAAATTATCGCATTTACTAACTTATCTCAAGCTAAAAGAGCATTAAAGGCACCTAACATTTAGTTGCTGAAAAATTAAATCCTGTTGTATTAGTCTCACAAAAACTTTAAAAATCCAATCAGTTTTAGTAAATTCCATGATCCCTAAGTCATTGAAAACTGCAATGATACCCCAAAGCCACTCATCTTGTAGGAGGAGACTTTCTCGACCAGACCCTAATACCCTAATTCCATTATCCCTAATAACTCTTAGTCCATTAGGCATCTAGTTACCATTTTTTCGTTCAGAATCCATTAACTCGAAATAATCATGTGAGTGTCACCATCTATAAATTTTCAAGTATCCGTCCAAACAATAGCCACAGAAGGGAGGACTACGAAGGAAGAGCAACAAGGAAATTGTATGCCTTTCTGGAATTCACGGTGTTCCGACTCCCATGATCAAGGCCTTCCGTAGGGATTGTCTTGTCCAGGGCAAACAAGAAGGTGGATCATAGGTATCTCACAGTGTGAATGGAAAGAAGAGACCGTGGGTCCCATTTTCACAGGTCCCGCTCCCACTAACTATAAGTACTCTCTCCATCCACGTTGAATTTTGACCCATAAAAATACCACCCGTAGGGGGGGACGCTCCCATTTGCACCACGCGACCGAGTATGGATCTCATAGTGTGAAGTTAACGAAGATTAGTTTATTGAAAATTAAATGTATCTCATACACTTTATTTGCTCCCACTCAACACTTTAAAATAATCGGGATTGACCGAGATAAATAGACTATAATTGACCTAAGTCTACCAATATAACACTTATATTGGATTAGTCTAAGTCTTTAATCAAATTATTAATTTAGGTCTATGTGAGTAAACTAATTAACTCTTTATTAACGCCAGTCCAAATTCACTACTGTGTCTGTTCTGTGTATAGGTGTCCCGCAAAGCTTAAAAACCCCAACTTTAGACAAAACCTTTCTTCGACAAAGTTACTAGTTAATAACCATCCACAAGTCATATTGATTTCCTAATTCTAATCTTATTAGAACTAGAAACCCTAAGTCTAATTATTCATGTTCTAAAAAATTTAAAACTAATAATTAACTTAGGTTACATGCATTGTTATATTATAATGCTTGATCATTCCTGACATGAATAATTAAACTATATAATATACATACATCATATTTATAAATGCATGTCAATGCTTTTAATCTAAGAAATATAACACTTATATTAATTAAATTAAAAACATACATTATATTATAACACTTATAATATAATGCTAACATGCATACTATATATTATAAATGTTATAATATAAATGATGCATTAAATGTTTAACATAGGGTTGGATTTTAATCTATATTACATACATTATTCACATAGAATATATAAATTATACAACAATTGCATAATTTAATAAATAGCATAATTGTACCGATTTTTGGCACCCTAAGGACTTTAATTTAATTAATTAACTTTAATATAACAATTTTATTAATATTACTTTAATAGGCCTCGAACCACCGACCTCTGAGTCCAATTGATCAGCCACATTGCCACTATGCTTGATTTTCTCGAGAACTTTTGAGCACTAGCGTTCTCAACGCTATGGCGTCAAGCCTAGCGTTCTCAACGCTATGGCGTTTCAACGCTACACTACAACAACTTCTCCAACAGCGTGGATGGCGTCGCATCGCCGATGAAGAGCATCGCAACGCCGATGAAATTCTAGCAAACATCCTTTGTTGTTTTTCACCGAAATCTTCTCCTTTTGGTTCGTTTTCTTCGCAACATTCCTTTCCATGAACGACGCTGACTTATAGACTCTATTTACATTAAAAAAAATCCCAACCAGCAAGCCCTTTCATTTATCTCATCAACATTAATGTAAACCTATCTAACTACAGAAAACCGACAACATCCAAACATGCAAACCATTAACATTCATCTCATGAAAAAATTAATACTACCCACCTAATTTTATGAAATTACATAATACACAACAATGAGCAATGATTGGCTCTGATACCAATTGAAGGGATTGAAATTCCCGTAGCAGAAGACGTTGTGAAACGTCGTTGTTTTGTTGTGCAATTCATTTCTTAAAATCGAATTAAGCTACTTTAATTTTAGGCTAAACTTGCATAATAGAAATAGAAAACAACATGTAAAAACACTAACTCTTGAAGAACTCTTCTTCAACGTTTTCTCCTTCTTGATCACGATCCCTCTAGAAAACAACGATCTCAACAAATTTGATCCTCAAACCGAACGTCAATACACTTCCAAAGGGTGTTCTCGATTATTCTCGGGAGGTTGAAGGAGAGTTCTTGGACTCTCTTTTGTTTTGTGTTTGGAGACAAATCCAGAGGAATGGTGAGAGAACTCATCAAAGAGAATTACACTTGCTTTGGGTGAAAATCCAAAAAAATGTCAAAGTGTCTCGCCAAAGGCTTATTGCAAGCACTTTATATATTGGTGTGTGGTAGAGTTAAAACATCCACCAAATCACCATTTTACCACAACCATATGATTTGCAAATCATATTTGCATATGACATAATATAAGTTACCTCATACCTTATTAAACAAATCTCATTTGCATAATTGTTAAATTTTAAATTGAATCACATTCAATTTCATTTCTCTCAATTCAATTTCTCCAATAAGTACTAATTAATCAATTAGGCTATACTATAGTTTATTATGAACCACATTCACATAAAACTATATATTATGTCATCTATATCACATATGAATGACATAAATACCCGAATAATGAATTTGAACACTTAAAATTCACACGAAACTATAATCCCTCAATTTATCTAGTTTGAGCCGACGGAGGGACCTAACGGACCTACAGATGTCCGAGATTAACCTATCAAACTCTTTGACCCGGTTATTCAACTATCATTGGCTACGGTAACACTCGACTAAAGCCCGTAGCTACACTCCCATCACTATATGCCATATGGTGTCCATCCATATTACCATTGCTCGTGAGTCGACTTTTCACAGTTGTTCGTGAGCCACGCCTTGGTCAAATTATCGCTTTACCCCGATGTCTACCTCTTGCTCCTTATGTCCCATCGCTTCCTCTAATGAACAACTACGTTGCATGGTCCAACCATAAACAACAACCCTCTCGGGCATGTGAGAGGTCAGGGCCCCGTTGTTCAAGCCATGAAGTAGGCACTTAAGGGATCACCCTCTAGTTTCCCTAAATCGGAGCGAGTGAATTCCATCTCGCGTTGTCAAGTTCCAAGCTACCCACCGGTCTTGTCCCTAAGAAGATAGACATATTGGGCGAGCAATCGTGGGCCACCCTCACCCGCATTTAGTAAAAGAACAGACTTCACAGACAATAAGACGTAACATGCTCTGTGGATCTCGCCGCTAGTTTGGCCTTGACTGCACAATCCCTACCGAGGGCCTTGATCATGAGAGTCAGAACACCGTGAATTTCCAAAAGGTATACGATTTCCTTGTTGGTTTTCCTTCGTAGTCCTCCTTACGACGACTATTGTTTGAACAAATACTTTGAAATTTAAAAATAGAGGGTGACACTCAAAGGATTCATTAAGTGTTAATGAATTCAGACTGAAAAATGGTAACTGGATGCTAAATGGTATAAGAGTTATTCTGGTATTAGGGTCTGGTCGAGAAATTCTCAGCCTAGAGGAGGAGTGGATTTGTCTACCCTACGGTATGTAATTCTAAACCTTTGGTGTATCATTGCAATTTTTAATGTGAAGTTGAAATTCTAAACCTTATTGGATTTTCAAATTTTTTGCGAGACTAATACAAAGATTTTCATATTTTCAGCAACAAGAATTTCAAACGCCTTTAGTTCTCTTTTAGCTTCCGATAAGTTAGTCGGTGATACTTTTCAAACATGGAAAAATAATATTGACACGATTTTTGTAAACGATGATCTAGAGTTCGCGCTCGCTGAGGAGTGTTTTCACGTGTCTTATCCAATAGTCCTATTCAACTAACTACAATTTCTTCAGGACTAACTAATTTCGAAGCTTAGGCAAGTGTTACCTTTATATCATTTCATAGAGGTTTGACCTCTGCACAAAGTTTATAGATTCTTCAGGCCTGAAAGGGAAGAAGAAGAAGTTGAAGAAAGTTGGGGTTGACCTCGCTGTCGCCCAAAAGGGCAAAGAAATCAAGGAAGTTGGAAGAAAGTATTTCTACTAGCTCCCACGTGGTCCATTTCCTGAGAGGATAGGCATATTTTGTGAGTAACTGTGACCACACTTAGCAGTACTAGTCAAAAGACAGACCCCCGCACACAGGAGTCCGTAACACGCTCAGGATTAAGGTCGAGTAACTATTGGTCATCTATGAAGTTCTTAGTCCTATAATGGTATCAATGTTTTATCAGTAGGTTTAATATTTCACGGTCCGGTCGTGTACAATCTCATTGCATAGGATTGCCCCACTCGCAGTCAACTACATGAACGAGTTGGATCACCTCTTTGTATCTAATACAAAGCGGGTCGCATTTAAGTTCTAGTTCTCTCATAATTCAATGACCCTGGAGCTTAGTTTATTGGATAAAGTTTGTAAATATGGGAGACACAATGTGATGAAAAAAGAACTCTTATTTGTTTCCATGAGGAATGTTATAAACATATACGAGATTAGGACATACATCCTAACAAACTCCACATGGACTAACCTAGTGGAATACAAATTACATTTCTCAAATGTACAGTAATAAAACTATAAACTAGGGCATTGAATACACTATAAAATACCCTCATCTGCCCTAGTCAATAAGCACTTGAAGACATAGACTCTCTAGGTGACCTCAAATATTTTACCCGTGAGGGGCTTTTGTAAATGGATGAGCAACAATGTGCTCCGACGCTATTTGCGTGACTGTCACGTCTTCGTGGTGCAGAATCTCCCGTATCATGTGATAATATCGCTCAATGTGCTTGCCCCTCTTAACACTTCGAGGTTCTCTCAAGTGGCTACTACAAAACAGTTGTCACAAAATAGGGTAATCGTCAAGTTCATATTTGGAACAACTTCTAAATCCATCATGAACTTCCTAAGCCAAACAGCTTCCTTTGCAGCTTCACAAGCCGCAACATACTAAATTCAGAATGAAGGTTGACCTCGAAGAGGATTACCTCGAAACATCATCGGTCTGAAAGTCAGAATTGGTGTATCATGCAAGGATCAAATCCCCACTCCCATACACAAGGTTGTAGTTCCTCGTTCTCCTAAGATACTTGAGGATTGCCCTAACGACTACTATTTGATCTAATCCTAGATTGGAATGATACCTATTGATAATCCCAACTGCATAACAGATGTCGGGCCTAGTACACAACATGACATACATGATACTACCTACAATCAAGCATAGGGATTCTCTCCTATCCTCAACCTCTTGAGGTGTCTTAGGACATTGATCCTCACACAAGTGAACCCTATGGCTGAAAGTCAACATGCCCTTCTTGGCGTTCTGCATCTTATATCTAGACAACATCTCGACAATATAAGACGACTGAGACATGGATAGTGTTTTGTTCTTCCGATTCCGCACTATCTGGATAACTATAACATACTGGGCCTCTCCTAGATCTTTCATTTGGAATCCCGAAACCAACCATTCGTTAATGTCAGTAAGAAATCCTACCTCATTTCCAATGAGCAGGATATCATCCACATATAATATGAGAAATGCGACAATGTTGTTAACAATTTTTCATGTAGACACAAGGCTCGTCTACCTTCTGATCAAAGCGATAAGATTTGATCGCCTCATCAAACCTTATATTCCAAGACCTTTTAGCTTGTTTGAGTCCATAAATTGACCTATGAAGCCGACAAACCTTTTGTCTTGGCCTTGGGCAATGAATCCTTTGGGGTTGTCCATGTAGATTGTTTCATCAAGATTGCCATTCTGAAACGCTGTCTTGACATCCATCTGTCATACCTCATAGTCATAATATGCAATGGCAAGAAAGATCCTCGATCGACTTTACCATGACAAACAGGGAAAAGGTTTCCCCATAGTCAACCCCTTCAACCTGGGTAAAACCCATTGCCACTAGTCGGACTTTCAAGGTCTGCACCTTCCCATCTACGTCACGTTTACACTTGTAGATCCACTTGCAACCAATGGGTTTAACCCCATCCTGTTGACCCACAAGTTCCCGATGGAATTAATGTACATCGACTTCATTTCATGGTTTATAGCTTCATCCATTCATCTTTGTCAACGCGTCGCCATTGGATCGATCATAGGTCAATGGATCCTCGCAAACATCATGAGCGGGGATGACTTGAGTTTCAGCTAAACCCATGTAACGTTCAGGCTGTCTCACAGCCCTCTCACTACGTTGAGGCATTCTTAAATCTTGAGAACAGAGTTCACTTGACGTGTTATGATCAACAACACTTGTTGACGTACCAGCTCCATCAATAACTCTTGCTGATGAACTGCCCATTCTCGTTTAACATATGGATCGTAAAAGAGACCACCCCTAGTCTTTTTAGGGTAACCTACAAAGAGGCATAATTTTGATCGAAGTTCCAACTTCTTCGGGATTGACACCAAGACATGGGTCTGGCATCCCTAAATTATGAAATGGTTTAAACTACATTTACATCCACTCCAAAGTTCGAACGGTGATTCACAAACACTCTTCAACTGAACGTTGTTCAAAATATAAACCGCAACCTCCACTGCCTAACCCCAAAAAGAATAACAGAGATAAGCATAGCTCGTCATCGACCGAACCATGTCTAACAGGGTTCTGTTTGTCCTCTACAATACACCATTATGTTGTGTCATACCAAGTGCTCAAAGATGGGACGTAATTCCTTGTTCTATCAAATAGTCCTAGAATTCAGTGTCCATATACGCTCCCCCTCGATCCGATCAAAGTGTTTTTATTGTTTTAGTGTTCTTCCAACTCGCTTAGTAGTCCACTATTCACTAGTCTCTCAATCCTACTGAGATTAATGTGGCATAACAATAGATGGCAAAGATGGACATTTACTTTAGGAGAAACTTTTATTCTTCTAGTTCTTGTTTCGACCATTTTAAATAATTCAGTATTTAAAACACTTTTGACCCAATTAGGTTTCGAAACGTATAAATCATTCTCAAGTAAAGCTCAACACAGTAAATTTCGATTTCTAAAAATAAATGCTTTATTGCCAGAAAATTCAACAGCGATACATTGTTGAAGAAGGTAGGAAATGGAAACAAGGTTTCTAGTAAAACCTGGCACGATATACATATTATCCAATAAAATTGACTTCCCGCTAAAATAGAGCTTTATTTTGCCGCTCGCAGCAGCAGAGACAACCTCTTTAGATCCAATCCGTAATGTTATCTCACCCTCTCGCCGCCTTGTGAACTAATCCTCGAAAGAAGAACAAACATGGTTAGTGGCGCCTGAATCCTGCATCCAGGCAGAGTCATTACTCTCCACTAAACAAGTTTCAGTTCAATGTAAATAATTTTAACTTTTTTATTCCTGTCGGCAAGTAACTTGGGACAGTTTCTCTTCCATTGACCATCCCCATTGCATTGAAAACACTGTTCTTTCTATGCAACTTCCTTGACCTTTTTGCCCTTCTGGGCGGCAACACGGTCAACTATGCCCTTTTTCATCTTCTTCTTCTTCCCTTTCCGGCCTGAAGAACCTACAAGTTTTGTCCTAAGGGCCGAACCCTTGTGATAGGACCTGAAGACAACGCTTTCCTCATCTTCCGGTGTCTTGATCTTCATTAAGGCCTGAAAGTTTTGTAGTTCATTGAGAAGGGAGGTCACAGTGTAGATAATTTTGTTCATAACAACATTGCTACTAAATTGAAGGAAACTTTTCGGAACAGTCTCCAATATAAAGCTTACCTAGCTCGACTCGTCGATCGAAGCCCCGTTCATCTCTTCCAGATTAATGTGGGTCATGATGTTGAGAACGTGTTCACGGACAGACATGCCCTCCTTCATCCTATCATTGAAGACGTATTTGAGGGAATCGTGTCGAACCGGAAAGGACTGTTGTCCACACATTTCCTAGAGAGATTCCATGATCTTCTTAGCAGTGATCATCACCTCATGCTTCTTTTCCAAAACTTCAGATAAGCTTGAAATGATTTAGACCTTGGCGTTTTCATTGGGCCTGATCCACGGATCGTATGCCTCACGAACACTTGGCAATGCGGTCGAGCCCAGCACCTGACGACAACCCTTAATGAGGATGAACTTTAAGTCGTCAGTTACAAGTATCGTGTTGATATTATTCTTCAACGGTTGGTTATTATCTCCTACGAGTTTGTCAGAAGCTAAGAGTTCAACTATTGAACTACACATTTTGTTTGCTTAAAGTAAGAAAAACATTGTATTAGACTCGCAATAACTTTGTATTAGTCTCGCAAAAACTTTGTATTAGTCTGGCAAAAACTTTGAAAATCCAATCAGGTTTTAGCAAATTTTTTTCATATGATCCCTAGGTCATTAAAAATTTCAATGTTCCCACAAAGGTTTAGAATGACCACAACCGAAGGGTGAAAAGAAACACTCCTCCTCTAGGACGAGACTTTCTCGACCAGACCCTAATACAAGAATAACTCTTATTCCATTAGGCATCCAGTTACAATTATTCGGTCAGAAGCGATAAACTCTTAACGAATTCACTGAGTGTCACCATCTATCTTTAAATTTCCAAGTATGTGTCCAAACAATAGCCCCCGAAGGGTGAACCACGAAGAAAAACAAACAAGGATATTGTATCCCTTTCGAGAATTCACGGTGTTCAGACTCCCATGATCAAGGCTCTCCGAAATGTTTGTCTGGTCCAGGCCAAACTACCAGGCGGATCATATGCGTTTCACGGTGTGAATGGAAAGAAGAGATTGTGGGTCCCATTTTCACCCGCTCCCACTCACTATAACTACTCTCTCCGTTAACATTGATATTGACCCATACAAATACCATTCGAAGGGGGACACTCCAATTAGAACCACGAGGCCGAGTATGGATCTAACGTTGTGAACTTAACGAAGATTTGTGAAAAATTAATTGTATCTTATACACTTTATTTCCTCCCACTCAGTACTTTAAATTAATCGGGATTGACCTAGATAAATAGACTAATATTTACCTAAGTCTACCAATATAATTCTTATATTGGAATAGCCGAAGTCTATAATCACATTATTAACTTAGGTGTGTGTGAGTAAATTAATTAACTATGAATTAACGACACTCACAAGAATATAACCTATGAATCTCCAGGTCAAAATCACTCCCTGATCGGTTCCCAGGTAGGGGTGTTCCACAATGCATCATCTTAATACCCTAACCATAGACAGAACCTGAAGGGAATTAAACTCCCTCGCAGTGGAAGACGATTGAATCGTCATGGTGAAGTTGTGCAATTGAATTTCGTTGAAATGATTTAACACTTAAATTTAGGATAAACATACATAAAATGAAAAGAAAAACAGTAAATACAAGATACTTACTTGTTGAAGACTCTCTTCAAAATTCCTTTCCAGATTCACGAACTCTTCGTGTGCTCCTCGATCTCTACGAACTCGAACACTTCTTAAGAAAAAGAACACCACCAAAGGCTTCTCGGTTGTTCTTCTTCGGAAGAAGGAAGTTTTTGGGAACTTGGTGTTTTGGAGAAGAGAGGAGAATTGAGAGAGAATTAAGAGAGAGTTTTTCTCTTCTTTTTGGTGAGAATTCTAAAAAATTAGAGAATGACTTACTTTCCTTCTTGTAAGAAGGGTTTATATAATGGAGATAGGTGGAGTTGAAATCTCCACCTATTTACCATTTTACCACAACTATAGGTTATGCAAATCATATTTGTATAACCATATATTATAAGGTATCTCAAATCTCATAACACAAATAACATTTGCAATATTGTGGATTTAATAAATCGAATCACATCCAATTTAATATATTTCAACATAATTTCTCCCATTAGCCATATTTCAAAAATCAGGCTAACCTATAGTTTATTATGAATCCCATTCACATTAAACTATATATTATATTATTCATATCTCATATAAATGACATAAATGCCCTTTTAGCGAAATCGAAAACTTCAATTCACACCAAAACACTACCTTTCTTTTAACCCAGATTGAGCCAACTGAGGGACCTAATGGACCTACAATGACGAGCTCCAATGATCCGAGATTAACCTATCAAACTCTTTGACCATGTTAATCAACATTTATTATCTATGGTAACACTCCAGTAAACCCCGTAGCTGCACTCCCGTTAGTGCAGAATATTACGTGTCCACTAATATAACAAATAACCATGAGTCGACCCTTCACAGGTTGTTCGTTGACACTACTGGGTCAAATTATCGTTTTACCCCTATGTGTACTTCTTGCTCATTAAGTATCTACTGCTCCTCTAATAAACAACAACGTTGTAATGGTCTAACCATACACAACAACTCTCTCGTGCCAGTGAGAGAGTGGGCGCTCGTTGACCAAGCCCTGGATACAACACTTAAGGGAACAACCCCTATAGTTTCCCTAAAGGCGGGAACAAGTGAATTCCATCTCGCGTAGTTAAGTTTCCAGCTCCCTACTTGGTCTTGTCCCTGAGACAGGAGTCCGTAACTGTGACCACCCTCACCCGTACTAGTCAAAGGACAACCCCCCACAGACAGGAGTCCGTAAAACGCTCAAGATTCAGGTCGAGTCACTAATGGTAATCTAAGAAGTTATTAGTCCTTAATGTCAACCGTGTTACATCAGTAGTTCTAATAATTCACGATCCATACTTGTACTTGCACATGATGCCCCGACTCGCATGTCAACCACATGAACGAGTCGGATCACCTCGTTTGTATCTTATTACAAAGCGGGCCACATCCACAGTGTATACAGGATTAGGTCTCTACCCTTTCCATATACTGTAGACCGTTTAGGTCATTTACTCGAACGTGATCCTTCTTGTGTGACCACTAGTATAACACTAAAATCCTACCTCATTCCCAATCAGAAGGATTGTTGGGATTTATGCCCTAAACTTGTGTAATTTTGATCAATTAAATAATGGATCATTTGTCTTGATGAAATTATAATTCTTGTTTTATAAATTCAATAAACTAAGCTTCAAGGTTATAATAAAACTTGAACATCAATGTAGTGGACACTATTTGGATTGTGTTTAATAATATAACCTAAATGGTCTATGGTATAAGAATAACGTTGGAAATCTTATTCTGGTAACACCATGGATGCCACCCACTTTGTAATTATTAGAAATGAGGTAATCCAACTCATTCATGTAGTTGACATGCGATTGGGGGCATCTTGTATGAAGAGTTCATACAAGACCAGACTGCAAATTATTAGTCTAACCAGTATAACACCGTTAATAGGGTAAGACTGATGATTTATAGATGGTCATTAGTGACTCGACCTAAATCCTAATAAAGTTGAGAGCTCCTGCTTATAAGGGTTTGTCCTTAGACTAGTATGGGTGAGAGTGACATGTAGCCAACAAAATAAGCCTATCTTCTTAGGGACAGAACCTCGTAGGCAGTTGGGGACTTAACTGTGCAAGATGGAATTGACTCATTCCTACACTAAGGAATTCGATAGGTTCTTCCTTTATGAGCTGAATCCAGGTCTAACACAACGGGGCCCCGCCCTCTATGAGGGTATGAGTCTATGGTAGGACCTTAGACTTGTTGTTCATTAGACGATCAGTGGTGCTTAAGGAACAAAGAGGTAATCACAAGGGTAAAATGGTAATTTGAACCAATAATGATCACGAAAAACCTGTGAAGGGTCGACTCATGGGTAATGATTATATCAGTGGACACAATATACTCTACATTGAGGTGAATGCAACTACAAGTCTATAGTGGAGTGTCTTGTAGTTAATGAATATTTATTAAATGGATCAAAGAGTTTGATAAGTTAATCACACATCATTGGAGCTCATGAGTTGTAGGTCCATTAGGTCACTCCGTTGGTTCAACATGGTATTATTGATGGTATAAAGTTAGGAATGAAATTGAAGTGTTCAATTTCATATATGAGATGTCATATCAGTTATATGTGATATAATGGATATAATATATAGTTTTAATGTGAATTAGATTCACATATTAACTATATACTAAAGGGAGAATGAAAGGGGGATAGGATGGTAATTTCTATCCCTATCTCCTTATATATAGGTTCATAAAATGGAACTATAAAAAAAAGTAACCTAAGTTTTGGAAAACCCTAGTGTTTTTTGTTGTGTTGTTGGAAATGTTCCAAAACACAATCTCTCTAACAAACATCACATGTCACCTAAAGGGAACTCACATTCCTCCCTCACCCAGAGAACAATGGAGAAGATCTGGTGGTAGTGTCTTCATCCTTTCGGGTTCCAATTGCTAAGATCGTGATCGTGGTAGGAAGGAGCACTTGAAGAAAAAGTTCTTCAAAGGTAATATCTCGCTGTCCATATTATTATATGCTCAATCTAGATAGTTTAGTTCTTGAATGTAATCCTTCTAACGTAGTTAAGAACACGCGATTGAATATCGCATCCGCTGCGGGATTCGATTCCCTTCAAAGGATATCATCCACGTATAATATCATATATGCAACAGCTTTATCGACGATTTTCTTGTATACACAAGGCTCATCAACATTCTGATCAAAGCCATAAGATTTGATTGCCTCATCAAACCTTATATTCCAAGAACTCGAGGCTTGTTTAATTTCATAAATAGACCTATGAAGCCGACAAACCTTTTGATCTTGGCCTTGGGCAATGATGATGGAGATCTGATCTCCTTGAGCAGCGGAAACGTTTTTGGGATCTTAATTACTTGATTGTTTTGCTTAAAACAAAAACCAGTACATTGATAAAATATACAGAACAAGCATCGATTCTAATCCTATTAGACATGGAATAATTGCATACAAACATGCTACAAGTTTAACGATTAAACTAATAAAAGAGAGCGATACCTTTGTAGACTTTCTCCAGCAACTTGTTGCTCCAAAGGTTGTACAACGAATAAATTGTCCAGTGACTTCTCTGTTTTCTTCCAGCAAGAACACAACCACAAGAGATCAACTTCTATGTCTCTGAGTTCTTAGATCTTCCTTGGTGGGAACGATCCAACAATTGGAGGTTTTAGGAATTAGAGAGTGAGAGAGAGAATTCAAAGAAGTTGCAATTCCTCAATTGCAAAAATGATCATCAACCACATTGAGCAACCCCTTCTCCTTGTTAAACCGCCGATAGGGAGAAGGTGAAGGGTAGTTGGGAACGTGTGCGGATGACACGTTCCCTCATTTATTATTAAAATAATAATATTAATATAACTAAATCAAATTTAATTATTCATTTAAATCATATTTAAATAATACAAATTAAATATCATATATTTCATTTGGATTAAATCTCATTTAATCACATTACCCCTTTAACCTATAGTTTTAATTTACAAACGATTGCACATTAAATTTTATCCTATAGTTTTCAAATGTGAATCACATTCACATTTAATATAATATTTGAACTCTTTCAAATATTCAATTCACTCATATAATTTAATATGAATCATATTCACATTAAATTTATAATATATAGTTCCAAAACTATATATTATACCGTATCTAAATACATTAAATATATTCCCTAATGAATTTGAACATTTCAAATTCAAATGATCTAAGAACCCTTTACGAGCTAGAAGGTGGACCTAATGAACCTACAGATCAGAAGCTCAACGATACATAATTGCTCGGTTAATCTCATTAACCTCCCAATCAACGCTCGTTAACTGCGGGAACACTCCACTAAAGTCCCACAACTGCACTCTTCTCACTGCAGATATGCTTCTATGTCCATGGATATTGACCAATAACAGCAAGTCCATCCTTCACGAAAGTTCGTAACGACAACTGGGTCAAATTATCGTTTTACCCCTGGGATACATCTTGTGCCTTAAGTACCAGTGCTCATCTAATGAACAATTTGTTTGTGGTCCTACCAACAAACAGAGTCCTTCTCGGGCCAATGAGAGGGTGGGGCCCATTGTTCAAGTCCCGGAGACACCACTTAAGGGAACATTCCTCTACTTACCCTAGTAGGCGGGAAGGAGTGAATTCCATCTTGCTAAGTTAAGTTCTCTGCCGCTCATTCGGTCTTGTCCCCAAGAAGGTAGGTATATTGAGTCGGCGAACCGCCACTCTCACCCATACTAGTAAAAGGACATCCTCGCGAATAGGAGTTCGTAACTGCTTAGGATTGAGATCAAGTTGCCTAGGTCATCTTAGTGAAATAGAAACCTAACTAGTCAACGAGTTACAACTAGAGGTTACTATTTTGTTGTCCGGTCTTGTGTAATCTCGTTACGTAGGATATCTCCACTCACATGTCATCTACACGAACACGTTATGATCACAGTGTTTGTATCAAATACAAAGTGGGCCACATCCATAGTTTAAGCACGGTATGGTACCCAAACCTCATCCCCTAACTATAGACCCTTTAGGTTGTATCTCGAACTGAGATCCTTTTTATGTACATTACATTCAGTTAGAGATTCATTTAACAGCCTTGGATGTTTAGTTTATTGGATATAGGGTTTAAATAAAGGCAAACTCGTAGATAACGAACAATAACATTTTATTGAAATAATAATACTTTATTACATTAATTAGAACATAATTACAAACTACGAGTTTTAGGGCAAAAATCCCAACAAACTCCCACTTGAACTAAAACTCTAGTGGGGTACAACATAATCTAAAACAATGGTTACAAAGATATAAATACAATAAACTAGGGCATCCATATACCCCATTACATATCTCCGACTTGCCCTAGATTAGCCTATGTACATATCTCGTAGACCCAAACTTTCCAGATGACCCTCGAACACTTTAGTCGTGAGAGTCTTTGTAAACGGATCAACAATATTGTGCTCCGAAGAGATCTTCGTGACTGTCACATCTCCTCGTTGCACTATTTCTCGTATCAGGTGATACTTCCTCTCGATGTGCTTACCTCGCTTATGGCTGCGAGGTTCCTTTGAATTGGCTACCGCACCACTGCTGTCACAGTATAAGGTGATGGGAGATTCCATATTTGGAACAACATCCAAATCAGTAAGGAATTTCCTTAGCTAAACAACCTCTTTCGCTGCTTCACAAGCAACGACATACTCAGCCTCCATTGTGGAGTCAACGATGCATCCTTGCTTGATGCTTCGCCATACTATAGCTCCTCCGTTAAGGGTGAAGACTGATCTCAATGTGGATTTCCGAGAATCCTTATCGGTCTGAAAACCAGAATCAGTGTATCCAGTAAGGATCAAATCCTTAGACCCATACACAAGCGTATAGTCCCTCGTTCTCCTTAGATACTTGAGGATATTTTTAACTGTTGTCCAATGGTCTACCCCTGGATTGGGCTGGTACCTACTGACTATTCCCACTGCATAACAAATGTCCGGCCTCGTGCATAGCATAACATACATCAAACTACCTACTGTAGAGGCATAGGGAATATGTCTCATATCATCAACATCTTGAGGTGTCTTGGGACACTGTTCCCTAGACATATGAACTCCATGCACTACTACAAATTATAGATTTCTTGAAACATGCATGTTTTAAATTCTTTACGTTTTTATGAAAAAACGTCAAGTAGGACGAAGTTTTTAAAGGAAAACGTCAAGAAAAAATAAAAAATACGGAGGATGACAGAGATTTCAGATTTTTTCTCGCTTACAATTTACTTGACGTTTTTTAAACGTCAAAGGCGCTCAATTTTAGTACCTTTTTTTTTTTTTTTAATATTAGTCCTCTCTCCTTCATATCCTCTCACGCTCCGAAAACCCTCACTCTCGAAGTCTCGCATTAGGTTTGTCTCCAGTTGTCGGCTGTCTCAACCAATCGACAGTCGGTCATCTCCAAAACTGTCACACCCCCTCCCGAACTACCTGCTACTTAGCCCGAAAGGCGGCGTGAAACTAACAGACATTGTTTACCTCTTAACAATACCTGCTGACTCTGTACTCTTGATAAACATACTATGTTCGCATATGGAACATTTTAACATAACACAGCAGAAACTGGACAACTATTAAACATACACAAGGAGAAACCCTTCATAAGTCTCTCTTGGAAACTAAAAGTCAAGTGCATCAAAACAACACAAGACAACTCATTGTATATACAACCGCTAATGTATAAGACTTCTATAACTACATAACGACTTGCTATACAACACCAGCCACGTACAAACTAACAACTTATGAACTTCCAGCAGACTATGGAAGGATGTCAGGTACAAGGAGCTCGATCTCTACCTGAAAATGGTTGAAAACATTGAAAGAATGAGCTAAAAAGCTCAGTGAGTGTCTACCTTTAAAAACATTATAAGCTCACAGGTGAATCATAATAATGGCAGATTATAAGTAGAACATAGCTTAACATTTGTTTGTAAACATAAACAAACCATGCTTCCAATTTACAGGTTTTAAGTCACCACTTGTGCATAGCACAAAACTCGAAATGTACTAAATTATCGAGGGTAGATAGATCAATAATATGGAAGCTCATAACAATAAAACACATGACATGATACCACATCAAACCATATAGGTGGTAGAGTTACATTTATTCCAATAAGGTTCATACCTCTCTCTCTCTCTCACGTGCACGTGGAATACCTTTGGTCGTTTGGTTTTCCCTAATACCTTCTCTATGTCCTTCAGTATTAAGGTAAAACCATTTACTACCCGAATACCTTCTCATTGTCCTTCAGTATTTAGGTAAAACCATTTACTTCCCGGATACCTTCTCATTGTCCTTCAGTATCGGGATATCATGATTCATTCCCCCCCTAAGTACCTTCTCGAATGTCCTTCAGTATTAGGGGTTAATCAAGATCAAGGGCATAACTTTTCTACCATGGAAATCATGTCTTTATAAAACATACAACAATTTTTTGACAATTTCATATTATCATCTAAACATGTTCCCAAGTGGATTTACACAAAACATTCTCTAAGGAAAGCATACTTTCATAATTTAGTTTCCATACTTGGATTTATAGTTACAACTAATTCAAGCTTGCTTAGGTTCCATCATGAACTTTCTGTTAGGGACTCCATGAAGCTATACATAATTAGTTTAAACAAGACTCAATGATCAACAATTATGTTTATTAAGAAAAACATAGGCCAAGCATAGTTTAAAGATAGAGTCACTCACAGTATTAGAATTGGAACCTTGGCTTGTAAACTTGACCTATTTTCTCTTGGCCTGTCAAACAAGCCAAATCAATCATTAGAACCTTGAGCTCATGATTTTTGACCTTAAAACTTGCAAGAAAACACAATTTCAAAATTCCAGCATTTTCAGATTTTCTGCCCTGTTTTCAGACAGCCATAACTTCTTCATTACTTATCCAAAAAGAATGTACTTTATATCACACTCTTCCTTTTTGAACCCTCTAAAACTCTTATGAAGACATGAAAATGAGATTCCTAACGTATTGGTTAGAAATTACCTCAGTAGCTTAACCCCTAAAATGAATCTGCTGCTGTTCCAGATTTCACTTCCTGCTGCAACCCGAAACATAACCTGAAGATTACAACATCTTCCAATCATTTTCTTCTCACGATTCCTTCATGAAACTTGTAGGAAATTGAATAGTCTTTCTAACCATACCAATTAGAGCTTCTAACTCCAAGTATACAGATCAGAACAACCAAAACATCAGAGACTTCCCAGATTTGACAGCAAATTCTGTCTTCTGTCTTCCTCTTCACAAAACAGTAAGTTAACTTCAGTATTAGTTCGAGCTTCCTTCACAAACTTTGTTCCAAATTGAGTTAAATTTCATGTATCAAAAACCCAACTCTTACCGCTTCTTTTTGAGCTCGAAAAGACCAAAACATCAGAACTGGTCTGAGTTGATCTCCTTGCTGCAATAAAGAATCCTCTTGAGTTCCTCTCCTTTCTTCTGCAACTACAGCTCCAAGTTTATGAAAAATGGCTTCCTTCTTCTTCCTTTCTCCTTCTCCCACGAAATTTCAGTTTGGTTTTGATAAATGAAGAAGAAAATGGAGAAGATAAAGTCATTTTAAAAAAGAAGGAGGCAAAGTTTGTCTTTTTCCCTTTTGCTTTTTCTTTTCTTTTTCCTTTTCTTTTTCCTTTCCTTTATCCCTTTCTTTCTTTTCTTTTTAAAACACCAAAATAAGTGTATAAAGATACCCTAAGCATTTAGCCAACTTATCCCAAGTCTGTGAGACTTCCATTCAATACATGATGCACCTAAAACTTCTCCAAATTGCTAATGATTTGAACTTACTTCAATGAAACTTTTAATATGCTTATTTCAATGTTTACCTATCCCTTTATGAAGTTTAGACACATTGTAGCTCCAAATTCAATAGATTCCCAAATTCGATCACGACATTGTTTAGTGCAACCTATACGATTTTGCATATTTCAAAACATCATGAACGAAGTGTTCAAGGATAAAAGGGAATAGGGTTTAGGGCTACAATTTACTACCCCCTTAAGAGGAATTTCGCCCTCGAAATTCAAGCACGACGAAAAGTTGTGGGTACTTTCCTTTCATTGTGTCTTCGCTTTCCCTTGTTGCTTCCTCGACGTCGTGATGTCTCCAACGAACCCTTCACGAGTGAGATCGATTTCTTTTCAAAACTTGTTCTTTCTGTCGAGGATTTGAACTGCATCCTCTATGTAACTTATGTCTTCTTTCAACTCAACCGGTTGTGCTTGCAACACATGTGTCGGATCTCGGATAATATTTCACGAACATGAACACATGAAAAACATCATGTACTCAAGATATACTTTGGTCACTCCGATCTGTGAGGTGCGGCTTAATTCGCCCCGTTCTTTGGATAATGACCAATATATCTAGGACTTAACTTACCTTTCTTGCCAAAACGAAGGACACCTCTCCACGGAGATAACATCAACAATACTTGATCTCCGACCTGGAATTCTAAATCCTTCCGTCGCTTATCTGCATAACTCCATTGACGATCTTGTACTACCTTAAGATTTTCTCTGATTACCTTAATATTATCCGTCGTAACTTGTACCAACTCAGGACCGATTAGCTTCCGCTCTCCTACTTCATTCTAACATACGGGCGTTCTACTCGACCTTCCATACAGAGCCTCAAATGGTGCCATGCCAATACTTGACTGATAGCTGTTATTATAAGCGGATTCCATAAGTGATAGGTGTGTATCACAACTACCCTTAAATTGAAGGACACATGTTCTCAACATATCCTCTAGGGTCTGGATGGTCCTCTTTGACTGACCATCTGTCTGAGGATGGAACGTTGTACTAAATTTCAACTTTGTCCCCATAGCCTTTTGTAAACTAAGCCAAAACTTAGAAGTAAATCTTGGATCCCTATCTGAAACTATGGACACTGGCACTCCGTATTGACTCACAATTCTGTCGACGTATAGCTCATTAAGCTGATCAAGTGTAGACGTCGCTTAAATCGGTATAAACTGTGCTGTTTTAGTGAGTCTATTCACCATTACCCAAATACCATCATGTTCACTAGAAGTATATGGTAATCAAAACAGAAAATCCATAGTGATATGCTCCCATTTCCATTCCGGCACTGGCAATGGATTAAGGAGTTCTCCTGGTCTCTGTCTAACTTGTTAACCAGTTGGCAGATCAAACATTATCAACATATTCAGCTACCTCCCGCTTCATCCCAGGCCACCAATACATTCCCTTTCAATGTCTTATACATCTTGGTGCTTCCTGGATGTATAGCGTAAGCTGAACTGTGAGCTTTCTCTAGAATAGCATCTTTAAGCTCACTAAAACATGGAACACACAGTCTTCTCTGCCTCTCTATGGCTCCATCTGATCTCATTTTAAATTCTGTTTCTGGGCCTTGTTTGGACTTCCCAAACATTTTCTACAAGTTACTATCCTCTGGTTGTCTTCTCACAACCTTTGCTATGAGTGAAGACCTGACCTGGAACAGAGCTAAAAGACTCCTTGAACTCTCTGCAGAGACAACTGCCTTAGAATCCCTTAGAGTACTAAAAAATGTTGCTCGAATACCACACAAGGCGTCCTTAGGAAGTCTTGACTTTCTACTCAAAGCATCTGCTACCACATTCGCCTTACCTGGATGGTATTCTATAGTACAATCATAATCTTTAATCAGTTCTAACTATCTTCTTTGTCTCACATTTAACTTCCTCTGATCAAAGATATATTTCAGACTCTTATGATCTGTGTAAATGTGACACCTTTCACCCAAAAAGTAATGTCTCCGGATCTTCAATGCTAAAACAACTGCTACTAGCTCGAGATCATGGGTAGGGTAATTACATTCGTGCTTTTTCAATTGTCTTGACGTATAAGCTATTATTTTTCCTTCTTGCACGAGCACAAACCCTAAACCTTGCCTCGAGGCGTCACAACAAATTACATACTCTATTCCCGTTACAGGAAGTGTCAAAATAGGTACTGTAACTAACCTCTTTTTCAGCTCTTTAAAACCCTGTTCACACTTATCTAACCATTCAAACTTAGCATTCTTCCTTGTCAAAATTGTTAATGGTAATGCTAATCGTGAGAAATCCTCAACAAACCGTCTGTAGTATCCTGCCACGCCTAGGAAACTACGTACCTTTGTCGCACTAACTAGTCTCTCCAAGTTGTCCACAACTTTCACTTAATTTGGATCCATACTAACACCATTTGTTGAAACATCATGCCCCAGAAACACTACCTGATTCAACCAAAACTCACATTTGGTGAATTTAGCATACAACTGCTTATCTCGTAGTGTTTGTAGAATAATCCTCAAATGTTCCTCATGAGGTTTCCTATCAATTGAGTAAACTAGTATATCACCAATAAATACTATCACGAACTGATCCAAATACTGGTGGAATATTCTATTCATGAGGTCCATGAAAATCGCTAGTGCATTCGTCAAACCGAATGACATTACTAAATGCTCATAATGCCCATACAGTTCTCGAATGTTGTCTTAGGAATATCTAATTCCCTAACCTTTAATCGATGGTATCTCGATCTCAAATCAATCTTAGAAAACAACGATGTTCCTCTTAATCTGGTCAAACAAGTCATCTATATCGGTTAAAGGATACTTGTTACGATCGTGACTTAGTTAATCGTTTATAATCAATGCATAATCTAAGGGTACCATCTCTTTTCTTTACAAATAACACTTGAGCTCCCCAGGGTGATACACTAGGTCTGGTGTATCCTTTATCAACTTGTTCTTGTAACTGCATCTTCAACTCCTTGAGCTCACTTGGAGCCAGTATATACAGCGCTTAAGAAATAGGTGATGTTCCTGGTAGCAATTCAATAGTGAATTCAACTTCCCTATCAGGTGGCAACCCTGACAGATCTACTGGAAAAACATCAAGAAAATTCGTTCACAACAAGAACATCTTCTGGTTTTAGTTTTTCTTCCTGCACCTCCACTACGTGTGCAAGAAATGCCATGCAACCTTTCCTCAACAACTTTCCAGCTTTTAATGTTGAAATCAAGCTCGTAGGAATAATCTTCCTTTCACCCCTGAAAACCATTCCAGCTAATCCTAGTTTCTTGAAAACAACTTCCTTTATATGGCAATCTCTGGAAGCATAATGAGTAAATATGAAATTAATCCTTAAGATTGCATCTCACACCTGCAAGTCTAGTGGTAGAAGATCCACTCACATCATAAGATCTTCTACAAAGATCTCACAGTTCCGCAACACTACATCGACTAAAATAACATCACCAACTAGAGTGTATATAACTAACCTTTTACATAAAGGTTCTAGCTTCCCATTCAACTTAGTCAAGAACATACTAAAAAAAAAGAAATGTGTAGCACCTGGTTCTATTAAAACAGGTGTAGGTACATTTCAAATAGTAATCGTACCAGTAATCACATCTGGTGCATCCTCAGCTTCTTGTTGAGTCATAACGTAGACCTTTCCGTGTTGCCTAGGCCTCCCTACAACTCTCTTTAGTCTAACACCACTGGTGCCCTCTCTTGCAGCTACTGAAACTCTTGGCTGCTCAACTGTCTGGGATCCAACTCCCTGGTCCCTCTGTGTGGCTACTCTAAGCTGTGGGCAATCCCTCTTAAAATGTCCTGGTTGCCCACATTGGTAACACACATTGACACCAACCAGACATTGGCCTCGGTGATTCCTACCACAATTTATACATGGAGTTCTCCTTGTTGCACTTGCAACAGACTCCTGTATTGTCGGTGGTCTTACTGTGGATCTGGCAGATTGACTTGGTGCCCATTGGCTCTGCCTCTGATAGGCACCACTAACATGCGTTTACCTCGAAGTCTGGCCGCCAGCTAGACTTTTAAAGTCCTGACGACTCAAAACATTCACTCCAGGTGTGAATCGTCATTTGCTCCACGACCATGGCGCTTTCGTCGATGAAGGCCTCGAGTAGGCTCCACCACTGTTTGTGCCTCTGTTATACTCTGCTCAACACGTAGAGCACTCTCTACAAGCAGGGAAAAGTTAGTCCACTTTGCAATGCCTGTGACTGGGGTTCGTATCTCAGGACGTAACCCTCTTTCAAATCTCCGACACCTGTCATTCTCAGATGCCATAATCACATCAGCATACTGTGACAGCTCGGTATACCTTCTCTCACACTCAGCCACTAAAAGTGGCCCTTGCTTCAGTTCTAAAAATTCATCCCTCTTTGCCTCACGTTACGTGCACGTGGAATACCTTTGGTCGTTTGGTTTTCCCTAATACCTTCTCTATGTCCTTCAGTATTAAGGTAAAACCATTTACTACCCGAATACCTTCTCATTGTCCTTCAGTATTTAGGTAAAACCATTTACTTCCCGGATACCTTCTCATTGTCCTTGAAGATCGGGATATCATGATTCATTCCCCTAAGTACCTTCTTGAATGTCCTTCAGTATTAGGGGTTAATCAAGATCAAGGGCATAACTTTTCTACCATGGAAATCATGTCTTTATAACACATACAACAATTTCTTGACAATTTCATATTATCATCTAAACATGTTCCCAAGTGGATTTACACAAAACATTCTCTAAGGAAAGCATACTTTCATAATTTAGTTTCCATACTAGGATTTATAGTTACAACTAATTCAAGCTTGCTTAGGTTCCATCATGAACTTTATGTTAGGGACTCCATGAAGCTATACATAATTAGTTTAAACAAGACTCAATGATCAACAATTATGTTTATTAAGAAAAACATAGGCCAAGCATAGTTTAAAGATAGAGTCACTCACAGTATTAGAATTGGAACCTTGGCTTGTAAACTTGACCTATTTTCTCTTGGCCTGTCATACAAGCCAAATCAATCATTAGAACCTTGAGCTCATGATTTTTGACCTTAAAACTTGCAAGAAAACACACTTTCAAAATTCCAGCATTTTCAGATTTTCTGCCCTGTTTTCAGACAGCCATAACTTCTTCATTACTTATCCAAAAAGAATGTACTTTATATCACACTCTTCCTTTTTGAACCCTCTAAAACTCTTATGAAGACATGAAAATGAGATTCCTAACGTATTGGTTAGAAATTACCTCAGTAGCTTAACCCCTAAAATGAATCTGCTGCTGTTCCAGATTTCACTTCCTGCTGCAACCCGAAACATAACCTGAAGATTACAACATCTTCCAATCATTTTCTTCTCACGATTCCTTCACGAAACTTGTAGGAAATTGAATAGTCTTTCTAACCATACCAATTAGAGCTTCTAACTCCAAGTATACAGATCAGAACAACCAAAACATCAGAGACTTCCCAGATTTGACAGCAAATTCTGTCTTCTGTCTTCCTCTTCACAAAACAGTAAGTTAACTTCAGTATTAGTTCGAGCTTCCTTCACAAACTTTGTTCCAAATTGAGTTAACTTTCATGTATCAAAAACCCAACTCTTACCGCTTCTTTTTGAGCTCGAAAAGACCAAAACATCAGAACTGGTCTGAGTTGATCTCCTTGCTGCAATAAAGAATCCTCTTGAGTTCCTCTCCTTTCTTCTGCAACTACAGCTCCAAGTTTATGAAAAATGGCTTCCTTCTTCTTCCCTTTCTCCTTCTCCCACGAAATTTCAGCTTGGTTTTGATAAATGAAGAAGAAAATGGAGAAGATAAAGTCATTTTTTAAAAACAAGGAGGCAAAGTTTGTCTTTTTCCTTTTGCTTTTTCTTTTCTTTTCCTTTTCTTTTTCCTTTCCTTTATCCCTTTCTTTCCTTTCTTTTTAAAACACCAAAATAAGTGTATAAAGAAACCCTAAGAATTTAGCCAACTTATCCCAAGTCTGTGAGACTTCCATTCAATACATGATGCACCTAAAACTTCTCCAAATTGCTAATGATTTGAACTTACTTCAATGAAACTTTTAATATGCTTATTTCAATGTTTACCTATCCCTTTATGAAGTTTAGACACATTGTAGCTCCAAATTCAATAGATTCCCAAATTCGATCACGACATTGTTTAGTGCAACCTATACGATTTTGCATATTTCAAAACATCATGAACGAGTGCTCAATGATAAAAGAGGATAGGGTTTAGGGCTTATAAAAACACTCAACCACCGCCCTAAGGTACTTATTCGTTAGGTCATCTGCTATTTGCCTGAGGTTTCTTTTTTCGTCTATCTAAGGTACGTATTTGTTTCTTTCTTTGAATGTTTGTGTTTGTCTTCCGTCTAAATTAATAGTTGCGTTTTTTCGTCTTTGTCCACCACCGCCCTTATGTTCACTCCGGTCGTCGTTCAATGTTTGCCTCAACCCGCTGCGTTTTTAGGTAAAAATTGAAAACCAAACTGAGGCTTGCAATATCAATATAAATGTATTGATGTATAAAATTTTCTATGATGTCCGCTTTGGTATTTATATTTACTAAGCTACCTCAAATGAGGTGTCATTATCTGTTGTCTACATATATTTTCTTATTTGCTACTAGGACGTTTCTTAATTTATATTTTTTCCATTTCATTTTGTATTCACTTCCTTTTCCAAAATTATAACTAATATCGCTCATATTTTCCTTTTATTGCCTCCAATTGAACCTATTTGTGTGCTGAATTAATAGGCTAGACCAATGTTTCTTTTAAGGTATATGTACCAATGTACCAATCTTATTCCTCTGTCTCTTTTCTGTATCTCTTTTACTTTTTTTCAAGAACAAAAATCAATTAAACTGATGTATGATACATTATGCAAATTAAGCATAAGATTTTTGATTCCATGGGATAGTGATCAAGACCGAATCTATGATTACATTATGCAAACCTAAGAGTTTTCTTTTTAGGTTAAGACCACATCTCTTAAGTCATGTGTGTCCAGACAACTAAAGGTAGGAATCATCGAGAAAAACTCAACTCGTGAATTCACAGGTATTTACTTTTGACAATTAGTTGAGGTTTTATTTTTCTCTCATTTTTTAATCCAGAAGAGGAGATGCAATGATGTGTTGTTATTTATTTATAGATGTTGAGACATTGAAGCATCGAGACTCGAGGCTTCCTCTTGGGTGTTCCTTGTCAAAGTGTTTCGTGGGATTCTTTCTTCAAGACATATGTATGTAAATCGAAGTGCGTTATTTGGTATAAGACGTTTATGACTTATTGTTTATGCAATTGTTTATTTGGCGTTTTGTTATTTCTTTGAGCATCTATAGAGAAAGAAACTCTGACCTTTCTTAAATAATACATATTACGTATATGTTTCCACTTGATGATATTCTACAGTTATATATTTTTTTTTTTTAAAATGATCAAGTCTTTTTATGTTTAGACTGCTTTTATCATTGATGATAGACCTAGAAAAGTCATTCTTAAAACTGCAGCCATAGCATTTCGTCAGTTCAAAAGTTAGTTAACAACAAGACATATTATGCCATTTAAGGATGAGCTTGAACTTTTGCTAACTCCACCAACAATATACTTCTACATTGATCATAATACTTGGTTTAGTCTGTAAGCTCGAGATTGAATTTAAAATTTGAGGTATGGAAGTTTTTTTTTAATATATCGATTGTTATTATTATCTATACCCTTTGATGTCATTGTCAAGATTCCTGAATTCATTATGTTTCAGTTTTTCTTTGATGGACATATCGTATAGATGTGTCATGATTCCCAAAGGAAGAAAGGACATTCTTGTTTGAGGCGAGAACAACTTTTCCTTTCTCTATTTTGACTTTGTACTACTTTATAATTTATTGTAAAAAATTTGATATACATGCTTTTGGTTTCTTTGTACTTAATGTAGTTTTAGTTAATTTGTAATGTTGATTATTCTAATTCATAGGTATTGATGTTAAAATTTTATGGTTAGTTAGAATTTTTAGCATTAATTAGGTTGGTTAAAATCTTTAATTAGTACTAATTGGGTTGGGTAGACTTGCGTTGTTTACGTAAGTATCTAGTAAACAACTTATAAGATGGTTTCTGGTATTTTTTTTTAAATACATGTTGATGGACTACATGGTGCTCGATTGATTAAAGTATGCAATAGTCAATGATTAGTTTTGGAAAACCATTTAATAACTATTTGGTTTTTTGTTTTTGGTTTCAGAAAATTAAACCTATTAATACTACTTCCATCTATAGATTTCCAAGTTGCTCATGGCTATTTTTGTAGTTATGTTAGCCAATGATTTGAGTTTATTTGGTTTGTTTGAGTTTTTGTTCATGGTTGTTGACTTAGATTTGATTTGATTCGGTTTGGTTTTCATGGTTTTTGTGAATGGTTGTTGAGTATTAGATACTATGTATATGTAGATTGAGAAATTTTAGGCAATGAAGTTTTAGAAAAAACTCATGTTTGTAACTTTTTTAATAGATCTAAGTAAAATTTTAAGTGTATGTTTGTAACTTTTGTTTTGAAATAGTTTTTTGTGCCATTTTGTAACTTAACCTTGTATATTGTTTCATTCCTCTCCATGAAAACTCGGTTCTTATAATAAATAAATAAGTAAATAGTGGAGTTTTATGAGAGCACTTTTTCTTCAATATTGTTGGATGGATTTAAATATTGCTCAGTTCACCATCTTTTGTTTGTGGTTAAAAGCTTATAACTGTAGATGATGAAATTTTTTAATGGAATTAGAGAGCAAAATCAAACTGGCAAGCATTATCACATTTACACTTCAGATGGAAGCTAGAAAATGTTTAACTTTGCTACGTATTTTGACTAGGCAATGATTTTACTATGTTAACGTCGTGCTGGCAATCAGTAACTTATATTAGTTGTAATGCAAACAACCTTATACCTTGCTTCCATATTGATCTATTTGACATTTGTTATTTCCACGTTGTATTTACATCACGAAAATCTCCCCTGTGATCCATGCTTGTTTTATATAGCCCTCCATTGTTTTTCTTGGTAGAGTTATTTGAAAGTAGTTTAGAGTCATTCATTTGAAATTAGCATCATTCAATATTCTTGACATGTTCTTATTGGATATATTAAAAAGTGTCTTGGTTTAGCTTTATGCTTGTTGATGAGGTTGTCCTTGATCTTGTTTGTGGCAATGTAATAGGGTTCATAATCTAATCTTTGAGTGTTATTATACTTTTGTTTGAGTCGAATACTTTTTTTTCTCACTTGCTAGGTGATAACCTTATCAAACGACATAAGACTAAAATTGGATATTATGTTGACATTGATATAAGTAAAGGATTAGTAAGTGAAAATTCTTGTTAGAAGAACCATTCATTTGAAATTAGCATCATCCAAAATTCTTGTTAGAGCGCGTTTATGACATTAGGCTAGATCTCATTCCCTCCCTTTGAGCATGCTTCTTAGGATTAGCGTGATGGTTGCTTTCCTTCACTATTCGGAATGTGGGGGAGTGAGTAGGGTAGGAAAATGGGCAGCCCGGTTATTCGACATCGTTGTGTTTTAAGAGGGGTTGACATGATTGAGTAAATTCATTTGTTGCATGTTTTAGAGTTCTGAATTATTAGTGGTAGGTTGCTTACTTAATATGTTTTGCTCACCCTTGTTGCTTAATGTTGTGTTTGACAGTAATACTCAACTACTTGGAGGGTAACAAAGGTGTTTGAATTATGGTGACGTTTTCAAAGTTTTGGTCATAATGTTGTAAATAAGTTTCATGTTTAAACCTTTTACAGTGTGTTAGGCAAGTGAATGTAATGTTCTCTTGTTTTGTAAACCTTCTTGAATGCTAGTTGAGTTTATGACTTAGGATCGTTACAATAGTTCTTGTAGTTTTTGAATTGTCGACATGAGGTTTGATAAGTCCTTGTAAGTTTAGAATTGCTCATGAGCTTAATAGTTTGATATTTTTAAAGATGTGAATTTTATTAAAGTGCGGAAGATTGGTTGATGAAATTATGCATTTTTCAATATAACAAATTATTGAAACATGAGCGAGAAAATTCAAGATAATAGGGAATATTTAATAGATTGAAAAAAAACACAAACCAACAAAACATGTATAATTAGTCAAGATGTAATTTCTATTAACATTTTTGAAACGTCAAGATAAAATTATATTTGACTCATTTAAATCGTCAAGTAATTTATATTTGACATTCTTGAAACGTCAAGATAAAAATATATTTGACACAGAGAAAACGTAAAGTATTAATACAACTTTGACACTTTTTCAAAGTCAAGATAAAACTACATTCGATTTAATAAAAAGTGTCAAGGTTTCATGTTAAAAATGACACATTATAAGTGTAAAAATGACTTAACACTTTATAAGTGTCAAGTATTGTATATTATTCTTGATTTGTGGATTCCTTGACGCGTTTTATAAGCGCCAAGAAATATAGTTTTTGTAGTAGTGAAGCCCCTCTTGGAATTCTCGCATCGAATATCTTGACAACATTTTATCGATATAAGACGCTTGAGGCAAGTGCTGGCGTTTCGTTCTTGCGATTCGAAAGATCCGAATCCCAAGAACATATCTGCGCGCCTCTCCCAAATCATTCATTTGGAATTGGGGCATGACCAATTCTTTATGTCAGTAAGGTATCCTACATCATTCCCAATGACTAGGATATCATCCACATAAAGTACTAACAAAGCTACTTTGTCGTTGATGGTTCTTTTGTAAACACAAGGTTCATCAACGTTTTGATCAAAGCCGTAAGACTTGATCGCAGTATCAAATCTTATATTCCAAGATCTTGACGCATGTTTCAACCCATAAATGGATCGATTGAGCGTGCAAACTTTTTGCTCCTGACCTTGGGTATGAACCCTTCGGGCTGAGACAGATAAATGCTCTCGTCAAGATTACCATTCAACAAGGCAGCCTTGATGTTCATTTTCCAAATTTCATAATCATAAAACGCGGCTATGGACAAGAGTATCCTTATAGACTTCAGCATAGCAACAGGGGAAAAAGTTTCTTCATAGTCAACTCCTTCCCTTTTGGTGAAACCCTTTGCTACAAGTCGAGCCTTAAAGGTTTGTACCTTTCCAGTTGCATCTCTCTTTCTCTTATAGATCCATTTATACACTATGGGTCTAACCCCTTCAGGTTGGTCTGCAAGTTCCCATACTGAATTGAAGTCCATTGACTCCATGTTAAGGTCCATGGCTTTGATCTATTGGTCCTTGTCTACGTCATTCATTACCTGTTTATAAGACAATGGATCTTCTACGCCATCATAAGGTATGACAACATGAGTTTCAGCTAAAACCAAGTATCGGTCAGGTTGGGAAACAACCCTCCCACTGCGTCGAGGCATTCCCAACAATTGAGAAGGACGAGACTGACTTGAGGTGCTGGTTCTTTCATCAACACTTTATGAAGGTCAAGCATGATCAACAACACTTGTTGGTTCATGAGTAACTTCATTTAGTACTAATTTACTACGCGGTACGTGGTTCCTCATGTGATTTCCTCCAAGAACGTGGCGTTTGTCGATACAATCACCTTGTTTTCTTGTGGGTCGTTGAAAAGACCACCTCTCGTTTCTTTGGGATAGACAACAAATTGACACAATTTTGAACAAGGGTCCAACTTCTTTGGGTTTGTCACGAGCACATGTGTCGGATAACCTCAAATCCTGAAGTGTTGTAAACTAGGTTTACACCACTTCCAAAGTTCAAAAGTTGTTTCTGAAACACTTTTTCATGGAACACTATTCAATACTTGAACTGCAGTCTCTACTGCGTATCCCCAAAACGTGGCAGGCAACTGAGCATAGCTCACCATAGAACGAACCATGTCCAACAAGGTTCTATTTCTCCTTTATGACACACCATTTTGCTGTGGTGTATTAGGTGCTGAGAGTTGAGATTTAATTTCATGTTCTATCATATAGTCCTTGTCACACCCCCTCCCGAGCTAACTGCTAACTTAGCCCGAAAGGGGGCGTAAAGCCAACAGACATTGTTTACCTCTTAACAATACCTGCTGACCCTTTTATACCTGATAAACATACTATGTTCGCGTATGGAACAGTTTAACATAACACAGCGGAAACTTGACAACTACTAAACATACTTAAGGAAAAACTCTTCATAAGTCTCTCTTGAAAACTAAAACGACAAGTGCATCAGAAACCAAACAAGACAAATCATTGTTCATACAACCCTTAATGTACAAACAACTATAACTACACAGTCCTCTAAAAATAAACTATAACACATAAGGACTTGCTATACAACACCAACCACGTACAAAGTATCAAGACTTAATGAGCTTCCAGCAGGCTATGGCAGGATATCAGGTACCAGGAGCTCGATCTCTACCTGAAAAGTTTGAAAACATTGAAAGAATGAGCTATGAAGCTCGCGAGTGACTGTGTTCAAAATCTATAAATTGTAAAACATATCACCTGAAAACTACGAGCATATGCATTTGTACTCAAGCGTTCAAAGTAAACGTGGAATCATAATAGATTTTTAGAAAACCAACAAGTATGTCATTAAAATCTCGTAAGGCATATAAGTGATATAAACACTTTTTAAAATATGTCACAATCCACGTTGTGTAGGCCACGCCCAGTACAACCAATGTTTACTCTACGATGTAGTGGGGCCCGCCCAGACTCACGACAGAATTGTTGTCATGACGTACACTCAACGTCGACAACAGAATAAGACTTGTGGGCACACGGTATCATAAAGCCTCGGGCTCAATATCTCATAAACATCATAAAAACATTTGAACATGCCTGCTTATCTTTTCTTTCATAAAACTCAAGCTTACTCAGCTTGTTCATAAAACTAAAAATCATTAAAACATACTTGCTAGTACATACTTGCTCGAAATCATAACATTTTCATAAATTTCGGCAATCAATAGACATATGCTCATGTATAAATTCCACCAAGACATTTAGGGTCACAATGAATACTTGCAACCATATCTAGGAAAATATTTATACTCATAAACATGTGTTCAAAAAGAAAACTTAAAGCTTTGAAATCTTTCATTCTAGCAAAACTTGCATTTCTTAAAGCATTTTTCAAGCATATAGGTCACTCACAGTGTTAGAACTAGAACTTGGGCCCGTAAACTTGACCTATTTTCTCTTGGCCTGTCAAACAAGCCAAATCAATGTATTAGATCCTTGAGCTCATGAATTTTGACCTTAAAATTACAAAGAAAACACACTTTCAAAATTCCAGCATTTCACAGATTTTTTATATCTGTGATTCAAATACCATAACTTCTTCATTACTTATCCAAAAGAATTTACTTTATACCACCTCTTCCTTTTTAACCCTCTAAAACTCTTATGAAGACATGAAATGAGATTCCTAACGTATTGGTTAGAAATTACCTCAAAGTAGCTTAACCCCTAAAATGAAACTTCCCATTGTTCCAGATTTCACTTCCTGCTGCAACCTGAAACATAACCTGAAGATTACAACATCTTCCAATCATTTTCTATTCACGATTCCTTCACGAAACGTTGTAGGAAATTGAATAAGCTTTCTAACCATACCAATTAGAGCGTCTAACTCCAAGTATACAGATCAGAAC
Organism: Trichosanthes cucumerina; assembly: GCA_036507285.1. Lineage (NCBI taxonomy): Eukaryota > Viridiplantae > Streptophyta > Magnoliopsida > Cucurbitales > Cucurbitaceae > Trichosanthes > Trichosanthes cucumerina. The sequence continues at coordinate 19,924,490 of CM071843.1, read as the reverse complement.
AACCAAAACATTAGAGACTTCCCAGATTTTGAGCAAGCAAATTTGTCTTCTGTCTTCCTCTTCACAAAACAGTAAGTTAACTTCAGTATTAGTTCGAGCTTCCTTCACAAACTTTGTTCCAAATTGAGTTAACTTTCATGTATCAAAACTCAACTCTTACCTCTTCTTTTTGAGCTCGAAAAGACCAAAACATCAGAACTGGTCTGAGTTGATCTCCTTCTTTGCAATAAAGAATCCTCTTGAGTTCTCTCCTTTCTTCTCGCAACTTAGCTCCAAGTTTAAAAAATGGCTTCCATCTTCTTTCCTTTCTCTTCTCCCACGAAATTTCAGCTTGGTTTTGATAAATGAAGAAGAGAATGAGAAGATAAAGTCATTTTAAAAACAAGGAGGCAATTTTTGTCTTTTACCCCTTTTTGCTTTTTCTTTTTTTTTTCCTTTTCTTTTTCCTTTCCTTTATCCCTTTCTTTCTTTTCTTTTTTAAAACACCAAAATAAGTGTATAAAGAAACCCTAAGAATTTAGCCAACTTATCCCAAGTCTGTGAGACTTCCATTCAATACATGATGCACCTAAAACTTCTCCAAATTGCTAATGATTTGAACTTACTTCAATGAAACTTTTAATATGCTTATTTCAATGTTTACCTATCCCTTTATGAAGTTTAGACACATTGTAGCTCCAAATTCAATAGATTCCCAAATTCGATCACGACATTGTTTAGTGCAACCTATACGATTTTGCATATTTCAAAACATCATGAACGAGTGCTCAATGATAAAAGAGAATAGGGTTTAGGGCTTACAAAAACACTCAACCACCGCCCTAAGGTACTTATTCGTTAGGTCATCTGCTATTTGCCTGAGGTTTCTTTTTTCGTCTATCTAAGGTACGTAATTGTTTCTTTCTTTGAATGTTTGTGTTTGTCTTCCGTCTAAATTAATAGTTGCGTTTTTCGTGCTGTCAGCCACCGCCCCTTATGTTCACCGGTCGTCGTTCAATGTTTGCCTCAACCCGTTGCGTTTTTTAGGTAAAAATTGAAAACCAACTGAGGCTTGCAATATCAATATAAATGTATTGATGTATAAAATTTTCTATGATGTCTGCTTTGGTATTTATATTTACTAAGCTACCTCAAATGAGGTGTCATTATCTGTTGTCTACATATATTTTCTTATTTGCTACTAGGACGTTTCTTAATTTATATTTTTTCCATTTCATTTTGTATTCACTTCCTTTTCCAAAATTATAACTAATATCACTCATATTTTCCTTTTATGCCTCCAATTGAACCTATTTGTGTGCTGAATTAATAGGCTAGACCAATGTTTCTTTTAAGGTATATGTACCAATGTACCAATCTTATTCCTCTGTCTCTTTTCTGTATCTCTTTTACTTTTTTTTCAAGAACAAAAATCAATTAAACTGATGTATGATACATTATGCAAATTAAGCATAAGATTTTTGATTCCATGGGATAGTGATCAAGATGGAATCTATGATTACATTATGCAAACCTAAGAGTTTCTTTTTTAGGTTAAGACCACATCTCTTAAGTACTGTGTCCGACAACTAAAGGTAGGAATCATCGAGCAAAACTCAACTCGTGAATTCACAGGTATTTACTTTTGACAATTAGTTGAGGTTTTATTTTTCTCTCATTTTTTAATCCAGAAGAGGAGATGTAATGATGTGTTGTTATTTATTTATAGATGTTGAGACATTGAAGCATCGAGACTCGAGGCTTCCTCTTGGGTGTTCCTTGTCAAAGTGTTTCGTGGGATTCTTTCTTCAAGACATATGTATGTAAATCGAAGTGCGTTATTTGGTATAAGACGTTTATGACTTATTGTTTATGCAATTGTTTATTTGGCGTTTTGTTATTTCTTTGAGCATCTATAGAGAAAGAAACTCTGACCTTTCTTAAATCATACATATTACGTATATGTTTCCACTTGATGATATTCTACACTTATATATTTTTTTTTTTAAAATGATCAAGTCTTTTTATGTTTAGACTGCTTTTATCATTGATGATAGACCTAGAAAAGTCATTCTTAAAACTGCAGCCATAGCATTTCGTCAGTTCAAAAGTTAGTTAACAACAAGACATATTATGCCATTTAAGGATGAGCTTGAACTTTTGCTAACTCCACCAACAATATACTTCTACATTGATCATAATACTTGGTTTAGTCTGTAAGCTCGAGATTGAATTTAAAATTTGAGGTATGGAAGTTTTTTTTTAATATATCGATTGTTATTATTATCTATACCCTTTGATGTCATTGTCAAGATTCCTGAATTCATTATGTTTCGGTTTTTCTTTGATGGACATATCGTATAGATGTGTCATGATTCCCAAAGGAAGAAAGGACATTCTTGTTTGAGGCGAGAACAACTTTTCCTTTCTCTATTTTGACTTTGTACTACTTTATAATTTATTGTAAAAAATTTGATATACATGCTTTTGGTTTCTTTGTACTTAATGTAGTTTTAGTTAATTTGTAATGTTGATTATTCTAATTCATAGGTATTGATGTTAAAATTATATGGTTAGTTAGAATTTTTAGCATTAATTAGGTTGGTTAAAATCTTTAATTAGTACTAATTGGGTTGGGTAGACTTGCGTTGTTTACGTAAGTATCTAGTAAACAACTTATAAGATGGTTTTTGGTATTTTTTTTTAAATACATGTTGATGGACTACATGGTGCTCGATTGATTAAAGTATGCAATAGTCAATGATTAGTTTTGGAAAACAATTTAATAACTATTTGGTTTTTTGTTTTTGGTTTCAGAAAATTAAACCTATTAATACTACTTCCATCTATAGATTTCCAAGTTGCTCATGGCTATTTTTGTAGTTATGTTAGCAATTGATTTGAGTTTATTTGGTTTGTTTGAGTTTTTGTTCATGGTTGTTGACTTAGATTTGATTTGATTCGGTTTGGTTTTCATGGTTTTTGTGAATGGTTGTTGAGTATTAGATACTATGTGTATGTAGATTGAGAAATTTTAGGTAATGAAGTTTTAGAAAAAACTCATGTTTGTAACTTTTTTAATAGATCTAAGTAAAATTTTAAGTGTATGTTTGTAACTTTTGTTTTGAAATAGTTTTTTGTGCCATTTTGTAACTTAACCTTGTATATTGTTTCATTCCTCTCCATGAAAACTCGGTTCTTATAATAAATAAATAAGTAAATAGTGGAGTTTTATGAGAGCACTTTTTCTTCAATATTGTTGGATGGATTTAAATATTGCTCAGTTCACCATCTTTTGTTTGTGGTTAAAAGCTTATAACTGTAGATGATGAAAATTTTTAATGGAATTAGAGAGCAAAATCAAACTGGCAAACATTATCACATTTACACTTCAGATGGAAGCTAGAAAATGTTTAACTTTGCTACGTATTTTGACTAGGCAATGATTTTACTATGTTAACGTCGTGCTGGCAATCAGTAACTTATATTAGTTGTAATGCAAACAACCTTATACCTTGCTTCCATATTGATCTATTTGACATTTGTTATTTCCACGTTGTATTTACATCACGAAAATCTCCCCTGTGATCCATGCTTGTTTTATATAGCCCTCCATTGTTTTTCTTGGTAGAGTTATTTGAAAGTAGTTTAGAGTCATTCATTTGAAATTAGCATCATTCAATATTCTTGACATGTTCTTATTGGATATATTAAAAAGTGTCTTGGTTTAGCTTTATGCTTGTTGATGAGGTTGTTCTTGATCTTGTTTGTGGCAATGTAATAGGGTTCATAATATAATCTTTGAGTGTTATTATACTTTTCTTTGAGTCGAATACTTTTTTTTCTCACTTGCTAGGTGATAACCTTATCAAACGACATAAGACTAAAATTGGATATTATGTTGACATTGATATAAGTAAAGGATTAGTAAGTGAAAATTCTTGTTAGAAGAACCATTCATTTGAAATTAGCATCATCCAAAATTCTTGTTAGAGCGACGTTTATGACATTAGGCTAGATCTCATTCCCTCCCTTTGAGCATGCTTCTTAGGATTAGCGTGATGGTTGCTTTCCTTCACTATTCGGAATGTGGGGGAGTGAGTAGGGTAGGAAAATGGGCAGCCAGTATTCGACATCGTTGTGTTTTAAGAGGGGTTGACATGATTGAGTAAATTCATTTGTTGCATGTTTTAGAGTTCTGAATTATTAGTGGTAGGTTGCTTACTTAATATGTTTTTGCTCACCCTTGTTGCTTAATGTTGTGTTTGACAGGTAATACTCAACTACTTGGAGGGTAACAAAGGTGTTGCAGAATTATGGTGACGTTTTCAAAGTTTTGGTCATAATGTTGTAAATAAGTTTCATGTTTAAACCTTTTACAGTGTGTTAGGCAAGTGAATGTAATGTTCTCTTGTTTTGTAAACCTTCTTGAATGCTAGTTGAGTTTATGACTTAGGATCGTTGCAATAGTTCTTGTAGTTTTTGAATTGTCGACATGAGGTTTGATAAGTCCTTGTAAGTTTAGAATTGCTCATGAGCTTAATAGTTTGATATTTTTAAAGATGTGAATTTTATTAAAGTGCGGAAGATTGGTTGATGAAATTATGCATTTTTCAATATAACAAATTATTGAAACACAGAGCAGAAAATTCAAGATAATAGGGAATATTTAATAGATTGAAAAAAAACACAAACCAACAAAACATGTATAATTAGTCAAGATGTAATTTCTATTAACATTTTTGAAACGTCAAGATAAAAATATATTTGACACAGAGAAAACGTAAAGTATTAATACAACTTTGACACTTTTTCAAAGTCAAGATAAAACTACATTTGACGAATAAAAAGTGTCAAGGTTTCATGTTAAAAATGACACATTATAAGTGTCAAAAATGACTTAACACTTTATAAGTGTCAAGTATTGTATATTATTCTTGACGGTGGATTCCTTGACGTTTTATAAGCGTCAAGAAATATAGTTTTTGTAGTAGTGAAGCCCCTCTTGGAATTCTGCATCGAATATCTTGACAACATTTTATCGATATAAGACGCTTGAGACAGTGCTAGCGTTCTGTTCTTGCGATTCCGAAAGATCTGAATCCCAAGAACATACTGCGCCTCTCCCAAATCATTCATTTGGAATTGGGTCGCCAGCCAATTCTTTATGTCAGTAAGGTATCCTACATCATTCCCAATGACTAGGATATCATCCACATAAAGTACTAACAAAGCTACTTTGTCGTTGATGGTTCTTTTGTAAACACAAGGTTCATCAACGTTTTGATCAAAGCCGTAAGACTTGATCGCAGTATCAAATCTTATATTCCAAGATCTTGACGCATGTTTCAACCCATAAATGGATCGATTGAGCGTGCAAACTTTTTGCTCCTGACCTTGGGTATGAACCCTTGGTGAGATGAGATAAATGCTCTCGCCAAGATTACCATTCAACAAGGCGAAATTTTAATGTCCATTTTCCAAATTTCATAATCATAAAACGCGGCTATGGACAAGAGTATCCTTATAGACTTCACCATAGCAAAAGGGGAAAAAGTTTCTTCATAGTCAACTCCTTCCCTTTTGGTGAAACCCTTTGCTACAAGTCGAGCCTTAAAGGTTTGTACCTTTCCAGATGCATCTCTCTTTCTCTTATAGATCCATTTATACCCTATGGGTCTAACCCCTTCAGGTTGGTCTGCAAGTTCCCATACTGAATTGAAGTCCATTGACTCCATGTTAAGGTCCATGGCTTTGATCTATTGGTCCTTGTCTACGTCATTCATTACCTGTTTATAAGACAATGGATCTTCTACGCCATCATAAGGTATGACAACATGAGTTTCAGCTAAAACCAAGTGGCGGTCAGGTTGGGAAACAACCCTCCCACTGCGTCGAGGCATTCCCAACGATTGAGAAGGACGAGACTGAGTTGAGGTGCTGGTTCTTTCATCAACACTTTATGAAGGTCAAGCATGATCAACAACACTTGTTGGTTCATGAGTAACTTCATTTAGTACTAATTTACTACGCGGTACGTGGTTCCTCATGTGATTTTCCTCCAAGAACGTGGCGTTTGTCGATACAATCACCTTGTTTTCTTGTGGGTCGTTGAAAAGACCACCTCTCGTTTCTTTGGGATAGACAACAAATTGACACAATTTTGAACAAGGGTCCAACTTCTTTGGGTTTGTCACGAGCACATGTGTCGGATAACCTCAAATCCTGAAGTGTTGTAAACAAGGTTTACACCACTTCCAAAGTTCAAAAGTTGTTTCTGAAACACTTTTTCATGGAACACTATTCAATACTTGAACTGCAGTCTCTACTGCGTATCCCCAAAACGTGGCAGGCAACTGAGCATAGCTCACCATAGAACGAACCATGTCCAACAAGGTTCTATTTCTCCTTTATGACACACCATTTTGCTGTGGTGTATTAGGTGCTGAGAGTTGAGATTTAATTTCATGTTCTATCTTATAGTCCTTGTCACACCCCCTCCCGAGCTAACTGCTAACTTAGCCCGAAAGGGGGCGTAAAGCCAACAGACATTGTTTACCTCTTAACAATACCTGCTGACCCTTTTATACCTGATAAACATACTATGTTCGCGTATGGAACAGTTTAACATAACACAGCGGAAACTTGACAACTACTAAACATACTTAAGGAAAAACTCTTCATAAGTCTCTCTTGAAAACTAAAACGACAAGTGCATCAGAAACCAAACAAGACAAATCATTGTTCATACAACCCTTAATGTACAAACAACTATAACTACACAGTCCTCTAAAAATAAACTATAACACATAAGGACTTGCTATACAACACCAACCACGTACAAAGTATCAAGACTTAATGAGCTTCCAGCAGGCTATGGAAGGATATCAGGTACCAGGAGCTCGATCTCTACCTGAAAAGTTTGAAAACATTGAAAGAATGAGCTATGAAGCTCGCGAGTGACTGTGTTCAAAATCTATAAATTGTAAAGCATATCACCTGAAAACTACGAGCATATGCATTTGTATTCAAGCGTTCAAAGTAAACGTGGAATCATAATAGATTTTTAGAAAACCAACAAGTATGTCATTAAAATCTCGTAAGGCATATAAGTGATATAAACACTTTTTAAAATATGTCACAATCCACGTTGTGTAGGCCACGCCCAGTACAACCAATGTTTACTCTACGATGTAGTGGGGCCCGCCCAACACTCTCATCGTCTTTGTCGTAGTGGGGCCCGCCCAGCACTCACGACAGAATTGTTGTCATGGCGTACACTCAACGTCGACAACAGAATAAGACTTGTGGGCACACGGTATCATAAAGCCTCGGGCTCAATATCTCATAAACATCATAAAAACATTTGAACATGCCTGCTTATCTTTTCTTTCATAAAACTCAAGCTTACTCAGCTTGTTCATAAAACTAAAAATCTTTAAAACATACTTGCTAGTACATACTTGCTCGAAATCATAACATTTTCATAAATTTCGGCAATCAATAGACATATGCTCATGTATAAATTCCACCAAGACATTTAGGGTCACAATGAATACTTGCAACCATATCTAGGAAAATATTTATACTCATAAACATGTGTTCAAAAAGAAAACTTAAAGCTTTGAAATCTTTCATTCTAGCAAAACTTGCATTTCTTAAAGCATTTTTCAAGCATATAGTTCATTTTCGAAATTCGTTTTGTCACTCACAGTGTTAGAACTAGAACTTTGGCCCGTAAACTTGACCTATCTCCTCTTGGCCTGTCAAACAAACCAAATCAATGTATTAGATCCTCGAGCTCATGAATTTTAACCCTAAAATTACAAATACCACACCATCAAATTTTCCAGCATTTCACAGATTTTATATCATGTATTCAAATACTCATAACTTCTTCATTACTTAGCCAAAAAGTATGTACTTTATACCAAATTAATCCTTTATGAAGACATGAAATAGAGATGCCCAACGGATTGGTTCGCAAATACCTCGAAAGCCGTTTCCCTAAAAACAACTTCCTGCTGTTCCAGATTTGATTTCCTGCTGCAACCTGAAACTTTACCTGATATTTACAACATCTTCCAATCATTTTCTATTAACGATTTCTTCACGAAAGTTGTAGGAACTTCAATAAGCTTTCCAACCATACCTAATAGAGCTTCGGATTCCAATTTTACAAATCAGGACAACAAAAAAACCAGAGACTTCTCGGATTTGACAGCAAATTTTGTCTTCTGCCTTCCAATTCACAAAACAGTAACATAACTTAAGAATTTTCTCGAGCTTCCTTCATGAACTTTGTTTAACAATGAGTCAGCTTTCAGGAAAAGAAAATTTCAACACTTACCTCTTGTTGTGGAGCTCGTAAAGTTCAAAACATAAGAACATGGCAGAATGATTTCCTTGCTGCTATACCAACATCCTTTGAGTTCTATCCCTCTCTTCTGCAACTTTAACCCAAAAATTCACCTTCTTCTTCTTCCTTTCGCCTTCCCCACGAAGCTTCAGATTTGGTTTTGTAAAGGCAGAGAAGAAAATGAGTAAGAAAGTGCTTTTAAAAAACTTAGGCGGTGGAGGCTTTTTATATTTTTTTGTCTTTTACCCCTTTTTGCTTTTTGCTTTTTTCTTTTGTTTTTTTCCTTTTTATTTCTTGATTTATCTCATTCCTTTCTTTTCTTTTCTTTTCTTTTATTTTCTAAACAAATCAAAACATAACTTAATAAAATAAACATCTCTTTCATTTTCATGTATTCTTTATCTTTAAAGCAAACCAAACCAAAATGGTTTAAACTTTCCTTCCTTGTTTTCCTTTTGTCTTTCACTTAATTTCTTTTATTTTTAAAACAAGGAGAACCAAGTTTTAAACATTCATTCTTCGATTCTTTTGTTTTTTTTTTATAAGAAAATTCCAAAGACAGATCTCGGGTTTACAACTTACCTCCCCTTAAGAAATTTCGTCCTCGAAATTTAGCAGTCTTTAAGTGAAAATCGTCGGGTACTTCCTCCTCATTTGGTCCTCTAACTCGCAGGTTGTCTCCTCCACTCTGTGATGTCTCCATCGAACCTTCACGAGTGATATCATCTTGTTTCATAAAACTTCTTCTTTCCTGTCGAGGATTTGAAGTGCATCCTCTACGTAACTCATGTCTTCTTTCAGCTCGACTAGTTGTGCTTGCAACACGTGTCGGATCTTGAATATACTTCCTCAACATGGACACATGAAAAACATCATGTACTCGAGATAGTTCTGCTGGCAACTCTAGTTTGTAGGTTGCTGGCGCAACTCGCCCCGTTACTTGATAAGGACCAATATACCTATGGCTTAACTTACCTTTCTTGCCAAAACGAAGGACACCTATCCACGGAGATAACTTCAAGAAAACATGTTCTCCGACTTGGAATTCTAAGTCCTTTCGTCGCTTATCTGCGTAACTCTTCAGATTCTCCCTGATTACCTTAATATTATCTGTCGTAACTTGCCCCAACTCAGGACCGATAAGCTTCCGCTCTCCTACTTCTTTCCAACATATGGGCGTTCTACATGGCCTTCCATACAGAGCCTCAAATGGTGCCATGCCAATACTCGACTGATTGTTGCTATTGTAAGGGAATTCAATAAGTGATAGGTGTGTATCCCAACTTCCCTTAAATTGAAGGACACATGCTCTCAACATGTCCTCTATGGTATGGATGGTCCTTTTGATCGCCATCCGTCGAGGATGGAATGCTATACTAAAATTCAGCTTTGTCCCCATAGCTTTATGTAAGCTAGGCCAAAACTTAAAAGTAAATCTTGGATCTCTATCTTAAACTATGGACACTGACACTCCGTAATGACTCACAATTTTGTCGACGTATAGCATAGCAAGCTGATCAAGTGTAGACGTCGCTTTAATCGGTATAAATCGTGTTGTCTTAGTGAGTCTATCAACTATTACCCAAATACCATCATGTCCACTTGAAGTACGTGGTAATCCAAACAGAAAATCCATAGTGATATGCTCCCATTTCCATTCCGGCACTGGCAATGGATTAAGCAATCCTCCTTGTCTCTATCTAACTAGTTTAACCTGTCGGCAGATCAAACATCTATCAACATAATCAGATATCTCCCGCTTCATCGCAGGCCACCAATACGTCCCCTTTAAAGTTTTGTACATCTTGGTACTTCCTGGATGCATAGCGTAAGCCGAACTGTGAGCTTCCTCGAAAATAACATCTTTAAGCTCACAATCTCTGCTTCTGGGCCCTGTTTGGACTTTCCAAACATTTTCTGCAGAGTTACTATCCTTTGTCTGTCTTCTCACAATCTCTCGCTATAAGTGAAGACTCGACTTGGAATTGAGCTAAGAGGCCTCTGAATTATCTGCTGATCACAACTAACTTAGAATCCCTAAGTGTACTTAAAAATGTCCTCGAATACCACACAAGGTGTCCATAGGAAGTCTTAACTTCCTACTCAATGCATCTGCTACCACATTCGCCTTACCATGATGGTATTCTATGGTACAATCATAATCTTTAATCAGTTCTAACCATCTTCTCTATCTCATATTCAACTCCCTCTGATCAAAGATATACTTCAGACTCATATGATCTGTCAAAATATGACACCTCTCACCAAACAAGTAATGTCTCCAGATCTTCAATGCTATAACAACTGCTGCTAACTCAAGATCGTGGGTAGGGTAATTACACTCGTGCTTTTTCAATTGCCTTGATGCATAAGCTATTACTTTCCCCTCTTGCATGAGCACACACCCTAAACTTTGCCTCGAAGCGTCACAGTAAATTACATACACTTTTCCCGTTATAGGAAGTGTGAGAATAGATGCTGTAACTAATCACTTTTTCAGCTCCTGAAAACTCTCTTCACACTTATCTGACCATTCAAACTTATCATTCTTCCTTGTTAAAACTGTTAAGGGTAATGAAAATCGTGAGAAATCCTCAACAAACCGTGCCTGTAGTATCCCCGCCAAGCCTAGGAAACTACGCACCTCTGTCGCACTAGTTGGTCTCTCCCGTTAACTCATCGCTTTCACTTTATTCTGATCCACACTAACTCCATTTGCTGAGACAACATGCCCCAGAAACACTACCTGATTGAACCAAAACTCACATTTGCTAAATTTAGCATACAACTGTTTATCACGTAGTGTTTGTAGAATAATCTTGAAATTTTCTTCATGGGCTTTCCTGTCAACCGAGTAAACCAGTATATCATCAATGAATACTATCCCAAACTAATCCAAATACTGGTGAAAAATCCTGTTCAAGAGGTCCATGAAAACTTTTGGTGCATTCGTGAAACCGAATGACATTACTAAGAACTCATAATTCCCATACCTTGTTCTGAATGTTGTCTTAGGAATATCTGATTCCCTAACCTTTAACTGATGGTATCCTGATATTAAATCAATCTTAGAAAACACTGATGCTTCTCTTAACTGGTCAAACAAGTCATCTATACGGGATAAAGGATACTTATTACGTATTGTGACCTTGTTTAACTGTCTATAATCAATGCATAATCTAAGAGTACCATCTTTCTTCTTTACGAATAACACTGGAGCTCTCCAAGGCGATAGACTAGGTCTGATGTATCCCTTATCAACCAGTTCTTGTAACTGCACCTTCAACTCCTTAAGTTCACTTGGCGCCATTCTATACGACGCTTGCGAAATAGGTTATGTGTCACACCCCTCCCGAACCACTTGCTAACTTAGCCCGGGAGACGGCATGAAGCCAACAGACATTGTTACCTCTTAACAATACCTGCTGACACTACTTCACCTGAAAACAAACTATGTTCGCATATGGAACACTTAAACTTAACTCAGCGGAAACTGGACATCTATAAGACGTACATGAGGAGAAACTCTTCCTGGTCTCTCTTGGAAACTAAGTTGAGCATGAACATCAAAACCACAAACAATCCAAACCACTAATTAAGCAACCACAACCTCTAAAGCACATACGACTATAACTACATAGTTCTCTTAAAATAATTTATGACATATGGACTTGCCAAACAACACACGTACCACGCACAACATATCAAACATGAGAAGCTTCCAGCAGATTACTATGGCAAAGTTATCGTGCACCGGAGCTCGATCTCTACCGAAAAGTGGAAAAACATGGAAGAATGAGCTATGAAGCTCAAAGTGAGTGACTTGAGTTTAAAAGAAAGCTATTAATTCGTAAATCATATCACCTGGCCATCTATGAGCATATGCATCTGTAATCAAGCGTTAAAAGTAATCGTGTAATCATTCTAGCTTTTCATGAAAACTAGCAAGACACCGTTAAAATCTCGTAAGGCATGTAAATGATATAAACTCTTTTTAAAACATGTCATAATCTACTTTGTTCTACGATGTAGTGGGGCCCGCCCAAAGACTCCCATCGTCTTTGTCGAGTGGGGCCGCCCAAAGACTCACGACAACGGCTGTTGTCACGAGTACACTCAACGTCGACAATGAGAATAAGACTGTGTGCACACGGTACTACATAGCCTCGGGCTCAATATCTCGTAATATCACATGAAAACATTTGAACATGCCACTTATCTTTTCTTTCATAAAACTCAAGCTTACTTAGCTTGTTCATAAACTGGAAATCTTTAAAACATACTTGCTAGTACATGCTTGTTTGAAATCATCACATTTTCATAAGTTTTGGCAACCATTGGACATATGCTCATGTATAAACTTTATAAAGACTTTTAGGCTCATCATGAACACTTAAAAACATTTCTAAGAAATCATGAATGCTCATAAACAAGTGTTCAAGAAAACAATAAACATCTAAACCATTTCGTTTTAGCAAAACCTTGTATTTCATAAGCATAATACAAGCCTATAAACCATTTTCAAGGTTCGTTTTGTCACTCACGTTGTTAGAACTAAAGTCTTGACCCGTACACTCGACCTTTTGTTCTTGGCCTGTCAAACAAACCAAAACCATGTTTTAGAACCTCAAGCTCATGGTTTTAACCTTTAAACTACAAGAAAACACTCCAACAAAAATTCCAGCATTTAACAGATTTTATGCCCTGTATTCAGATACTCATAACTTCTTCATTACTTATCCAACAATAATGTACTTTATACCAAACTCTTCCTTTTTGAACCCTCTAAAACTCTTATGAAGACATGAAAATGAGATTCCCAATAGATTGGTTCAGAAATACCTGAAAGCTCCTTTCCCCGGAACCAACTTCTGCTATTCCAGATTCGATTTTCTGCTGCAACCCGAAACTTGACCTGCAATTTACAACAACTTCCAATCATTTTCTAATCACGAATGCTTCACGAAAGTTGTAGGAAATTCAATAAGCTTTCCAACCATACCTAATAGAGCTTCTGATTCCAATTCTACAGGTCAGTACAACCAAAACATCAGAGACTTCTCGGATTTGACAGTAAATCCTGTGTTCTGTCTTCCTCTTCACAAATCAGTAGCTTAAGATCCGAATTTGCTCGAGCATCCTTCACGAATTTTGTTCCAATATGAGTTAACTTTCATGAAACAAAATTTCAAATCTTACCTCTTCCTGTGGAGCTCGAGATGAACAGAAAACCAGAATAGGATTGGAGTTGCTCACCTTGCTGCTAAATAATCAAACTTTGAGTTCTCCTCCCTCTCTTCTGCAATTCCAGCACCAAAACCCCTTCTTCCTCTTCCTTTCTGCTTCTCTCATGGAAACCCTTGCTGCTCCTTTGATAAATGAAGAAGAAGATCGAAGGATACATGGTTTTAAACAAAAGAAATTTAGGTGGTCCCACCATCCACTTCCTTTCTTTTTTTCCTTTTCCTTTTCTTTTCTTTTCTTTTTCCTTCCTTTATCTTTTCATTTCTTATCTTTTCTTTGCAAAACAAGGCAAACTTAGTATATTAAACATTGTTTCATTTCCTTTTCTTCTTTTGTCTTAAAAGCAATCCAAACCAAAATGGTTTAAACTTTCCTTCCTTGTTTTCCTTTTGCCTTTCACTTCATTTCTTTCCTTTTTAAAACAAGAAAAACCAAGTTTTAAGCATTCATTTCTTCCTTTCTTTTGTTGTTTGATAATAAGGAGGTTCCAAAGAAAGATCTCGGGTTTACATTATGTTCCTGGTAGCAATTCAATAGTTAACTCTACTTCTTTATCAGGTGGTAACCCTGACAGATCTGCTGGAAAAGCATTAAGAAATTCATTCACAACAAACACATCTTCTGGTTTCTGTTTTTCCTCCTGCACCTCCACTACGTGTGCAAGAAACGTTGTGCAACCTTTCCTCAATAACTTCTCAGCTTTTAATGCTGAAATCAAACTTGTATGAATAATCTTTCTTTCACCCCTGAAAACCACTTCAACTAATCCTGGTTTCTTGAAAACAACTTCCTTTCTATGGCAATCCATTGAAGCATTATGAGTGAATAAGAAATCAATCCCTAATATTGCATCTAACACTTGCAACTATAGTGGAAGAAGATCCACTAACATATTGAGACATTCTACTAAGACCTCACAATTTCGCAACACTAAATTGACTAATAAAGCATCACCTACTGGCGTGTAAATAACTAACCTCTCAAATAAAGGTTGTAACTTTCTTTTCAGCTTAGTTAGGAATATACTGTGTAAGCCCTAAACTCTATTTTGTTTTATCATCTTGCACTCGTTCATGAAGTTTTAAAATATGCAAAATCGTATAGGTTGCACTAAATGATGTCTGATCGGATTTGGGAATCTATTGAATATGGAGGTACAATGTGTCTAAGCTTCATAAGGAGATAGGTATGCCGTTGAAATAAGCATATTAAAAGTTGCATTGAAGTAAGTTAAAATCATTAGCAAATTGGAGAATTTTTAGGTGCATCATGTATTGAATGGAAGATCTTATACCTCACAAACATAGGATAAAATGGCTAAATGCTTAGGGTTTATTTACACACTTATTGTGGTGTTTTAAAAAGGTCATTATGATGTAAATATTGAAATAGGAGTTGGCCAAAGGAGGTGAAGCATCGGAGTTAAACATGGCAAGTAGGTGCTGTCAAATTCCCAGAAAAACAGCAAGCAGCTGGAAAATGGATCATCTTCAAATGATCATATCTCTCAATTTACTGAGTCAAATTCGTTGATTTTTGAGTCAAACTCTCATAAAGTGAGTGTAGAATATGAAACTGGTTTAATTTTGGGGAAATACATAGAGGACGAAGGAACAAAGTTCAGAATAGTGAGAGGTGTTCAAAGTTTTCGGGTAGTAGAACAGTGTGAGGAGTTCAGTCGGTTTTGAGCTCATTAGGAGGAATTAGAAGCTGAAACTTTGAGGTAAGTAAGATAAGATGTTGTCCTTGAGGTTTATGAAAAAAATATTTGGTGGTTGTGTTGATAAATTTTGAGGAACCCATGCTGAAAGTTGAACCTGTAATTTTAGGTGCAAGGGAAAAACTGCTAGCAAGAGATTGAAGGAGATTCTCTTCCATTTCTATATACCTTACAACCAATTAAGTGTATGGCTATTCTGAATTGAGTTATGGGACGAATTAGATCTGTTTCTAAGGTGCATAAGGGAAAGAATTGATGTTACTAATTTCATTTTCAGGGCAAACGGAGATAGGAAAAGTGTATAACCCTTGGAACCCTTTTGGTGATTGTGAGTAACTCTATTTAAGAATTATGCTTGACCTATGTTTTTCTTCAAGAACATAATTGTTGATCATTGGATCTTGTTTGAACTAATTATGTATAGCTTCATGGAGTTTCTAACATAAAGTTCATGATGGAATCTAAGCATGCTTTGAATTTGTTGTAACTATATATCCAAGTATGGAAACTAAATTATGAAAGTATGTTTTCCTTTAGAGAATGTTTTGTGTAAATCCACTTGGGAACATGTTTTGATGATGATGTGAAATGTCAAGATATTGTTGTATGTGTTATAAAGACATGATTTCCACGGTAAACAAATTATGCCCTTGTTTGTGGTTAACCCCTAATACTGAAGGACATAGAGAATGTATTAGGAAAAACCAAAGGGCCAAATGTATTCCACGTGCACGTGAGGGAGAGGTATGAACCTTATTGGTATAAATGTAACTCTACCACCTCTATAGTTTGAAAGTGGTATCATGTCATGTGTTTTATTGTTATGAACTTTTACATTATTGATCTATCTATCCTCATCATAATACTACATTATGAGTTGTGTGCTATGCATAAGTGGTGACTTAAACCTGTAAATTGGAAGCATGAGTTGTTTATGTTAAGCTATTTTCTACTTATAGTCTGCCATTATTATGCTTCACCTGCGAGCTTATTATAGACACTCACTGGGCTTCCTAGCTCACGTTTTCATTATGTCTACTCTTCCCAGGTAGCAGACGAGATTCCAGTGCTTAGCCTTGACAAGACCTATTTGCCACCACGCCATTTAGCTCCTTGTATATACACTTTCTTTGTATATGGCTTGTAGTGAGAATATATTAGATGGGTTGTAATAAACTTGGAAGCTTTGTGATTACGTAAAGAACATAGTAATGGAGGTGAATGTGTTTCATTTATAAGTGTATATGAGGGCTTGATTTTGCTTGTTCAAACATGTTGTGTTACGTTTAATTTAAGTTAAGTCTAGGGTTAGTCAAGGAAAGCCAACAGGAGGTTTGGTTATCTTTGTCTTTGCTTCTCTTCCTAGGTTAGGCAAGTAAGCTGGGACAGGGTGTGACAACTGGAAACAAAGGAATGCGTAGCACCTGGATCTATCAAAACACGTGCAGGTACATTACAAATAGATATCGTACTAGTAATCACATCTGGTGCATCCTCCGCTTCTTGCTGAGTCGTAGCGTAGACCTTTCCCTGTTGCCTAGGTCTCCCTACAACTCCCTTCTGTTTTGCACCACTGGTGCTCTCTCCTGTAGCTACTGGAACTCTCGGCTGCTTAACTGTCTGGGACCCAACTCCCTAGTCCCTCTGTGTGGCTACTGTAAGCATTGGACAATTCCTCTTGAAATGTCCTGGTTTTCCACACTGGTAACACACACCGACACCAACAAGACATTGACCTCGATGATTCTTGCCACAATTTGCACATGGAGTTCTCTTGCTGACCGGCAACAAAGCGCTTTTGCATTGTCCGTGGTCTTGTTGTGGATCCGCATCGACTAGGTGCTCTTTGACTTTGCCTCGATAGGCACTGCTAACATTCATCTGCCTCGATGTATGGCCGCCAGCTCGATTCTTAAAGTCGTGACGACTTGAAACATTCACTCCGGCGTGTGATCTTCGCTTGTTCGCGATCTCGAAAACTACTCGTTGTTGAAGGCCCACGAAGTTCGCTTCCACTATCGATCGCGCCGCCGCTATACTCGCTCAACACGTAGAGCGTCTCTACCAACCGAGAAAAAATCAGTCCACTTAGCAATGGTTGTAATCGGGTACGATCTCGTGTCGAAACCTCTTTCAAATCTTTGACACCTATCACTCTCATATGCCACAATTACTTCAACATACCGCGATAACTCTCAAGATACTTTCTCATGTACTCACCACGGAAAGTGATCCTTGCTTGATTCTAAAAAGTCATCCCTATTTGCCTCCGATACGTGCTAGGGTAATATTTATCTTCAAGATGCTTCGAAAGTTTACAAATCTTGGTGCGTGCATCATCTGCGCTTTCGCTAGTATTGACTTCCACCAACCTCTCGCTTTTTTTAGCAGAATGTGGCCAATTTGACTTTCCGCTCGCTCGTGGCAACTCATTACATCAAATCATTTTTCAAGCATATTCAACCAAACTTCAACATCAAGATGATCTATGGAACCTCAAACACTATGGCTCCTAATTTCTTCAGACGTTTCTATTCCATACGCCTTCTCTAGGTCACTTGCCCTGCGCTCTCTAGGTTGCCCACCTCCCGTGAGGAAATGGCATGCTCCTCATCTCTCGGCCTCGTTTGGACTCTCTGAGCACTAGATCCCCTCTCGATTGGCCTTGGGTACTATCCCCGCCCCGCCCGATCCCGCTGCGCGCTGCCTGCTATTATGTGGTGGCATGACTCCTATAACATATCAACATATTAGACATGCTATGGATACTTAACTCAAATACACAATACTAAACTTCTATTCACATTTTAGCCCTAACTGGACTTGCTCTTATCCTTACTTGAACCATACTCTACTAGTTTAATCTGATCTAACTAAATAACTTGCTATGACTTTTAATTTATTCTAAGAGCTAACTTGCCCTGTCTCATTCCCATGGAGCTAACTGCTCTGATACCAAGTTGTCAAACCCCCTCCCGAGCTACCTGCTAACTTAGCCCGAAAGGCGGCGTGAAGCCAACAGACATTGTTTACCTCTTAACAATACCCGTTGACCCTGTTTTATTGATAAACATACTATGTTCGCATATGGAACACTTTAACATAACACAACAGAAACTTGACAACTACTAAACATACATAAGGAGAAACTCTTCACAAGTCTCTCTTGAAAACTGAAACGACAAGTGCATCATAAACCAAAAAAGACAAGTCATTGTTTATACAACCCTTAATATACAAACAACTATAACTACATAATCCTCTCAAAATAAACTATAACACATAAGGATTTTCTATACAACACCAACAACAAACAAAGTATCAAGACTTAAGGAGCTTCCAGCAGGATATGGTAGGATATCAGGTACCAAGAGCTCGATCTCTACCTGAAAAGTTTGTAAACATTGAAAGAATGAGCTATGAAGCTCAGTGAGTGACTGTGTTCAAAATCTATAACTTGTAAAACATGTCATCTGAAAACTATGAGCATATGCATTTGTATTCAAGCGTTCAAAGTAAACGTGGAATCATAATAGATTTTCAGAAAACAAACAAGTATGTCATTAAAATCTCGTAAGGCATATAAGTGATATAAACACTTTTTAAAACATGTCACAATCCACGTAAGTAGGGCACGCCCAGTACAACCAACGTTTACTCTATGATGTAGTGGGGCCCGCCTAGCACTCCCATCGTCTTTGTCGTAGTGGGGCCCGCCAAGCACTCACGGCAGCATTGTTATCACGGAGTACACTCAACGTCAACAACATAATAAGACCTGTGTGCACACGGTACCATAAAGCCTCGTGTTCAATATCTCATAAAATATCATAAAAACATTTGAACATGCCTACTTATCGTTTCTTTCATAAAACTCAAGCTTACATAGCTTGTTCATAAAACTGAAATTCTTTAAAACATACTTGCTCGAAATCATAACATTTCCATAAATTTCGGCAATCAATAGACATATGCTCGTGTATAAATTCCACCAAGACATTTAGGGTCACACTTAATACTTGAAACAATATCTAGGAAAATATTTATACTCTTAAACATGTGTTCAAAAAGAAAACTTAAAGCATTGAAATCTTTCATTCTAGCAAAACTTGCATTTCTTAAAGCACTTTTCAAGCATATAGTTCATTTTCGAAATTCGTTTTGTCACTCACAGTGTTAGAACTAGAACTTTGGCCCGTACACTTGACCTATCTCCTCTTGGCCTGTCAAAAAAACCAAATCAATGTATTAGATCCTCGAGTTCATGAATTTTAACCTTAAAATTACAAATACCACACCATCCAATTTTCAAGCATTTCATGATTTTATACCTCTGTATTCAAACACTCATAACTTCTTCATTACGTAGCCATAAAGGATGTAATTTATACCACATCTTCCTTTTGAACCCTCTGAAAATCATATGAAGACATGAAATAGTGATTCCCAACGGATTGGTTCGAAAATACCTCGAAAGCCTTTTCCCTAAAAATAACTTCCTGCTGTTCGAGATTTGATTTTCTGCTGCAACCCGAAACTTGACATGATATTTACAACATCTTCCAATCATTTTCTATTCACGATTTCTTCACAAAAGTTGTAGGAAATAAAATAAGATTTCCAACCATACTTAATAGAGCTTCCGATTCCAATTGCATGCAGATCAGACAACAAAAACTAGAGACTTTCGGATTTGACAAAGAAATTCTCATCTTTCCGCTTTCTCTTAACAAAACAGTAACTTAGCTTAAGAATTTGCTCGAGCTTCCTTCATGAACTTTGTTTAAAAATGAGTTAGCTTTCGGGAAAAGAAAATTTCAACACTTACCTCTTATTTTGGAGCTCGTAAAGTTCAAAACATCAGAACATGGCATAATGATTTCGTTGTTGCTATACCAACATCATTTGAGTTTTATCCCTCTATTCTGCAACTTCAACCCAAAAATTTACCATTTTCTCCTTCCTTTCTCCTTCTCCCACGAAGCTTCAGTTCTGGTTTTGTAAAGGTAGAGAAGAAAATGAGTAAGAAAGTGCTTTTAAAAAACTTAGGCAGTGGAGGCTTTTTATATTTTTTTGTCATTTACCCCTTTTTGCTTTTTGCTTTTTGCTTTTGTTTTTTTCCTTTTTATTTCTTGATTTATCTGATTCCTTTTTTTTATTTTATTTTCCTTTCTTTTCTAAACAAAGCAAAACATAACATAATAAAATAAACATTTCATTCATTTCCTTTTCTTCTTTATCTTTAAAGCAACCGAAACGAAAATGGTATAAACTCTTCCTTCCTTGTTTTCCTTTTGTCTTTCACTTCATTTCTTTTCTTTTTAAAACAAGGAAAATAAAGATTTAAATATTCATTCTTCTTTTCTTTTGTTTTTTTTATAAGGAAATTCCAAAGAGAGATCTCGGGTTTACAGTCCTAGAATCTCAAATACATATACTCTTCACCTCGATCGGATCGAAGTGTTTTAATGGTTTTCCCTAAAGCATTCTCTACTTCAACCTTATACTCTTTGAACTTTTCAAGAGCCTCAGACTTGTGATGCATTGGATATAGATAACCATACCTCGAATAATCATCTATAAAGGAGATGAAATATTCGTACCCTCCTCGAGCTTTAACATTCACCGGACCACAAAGATCTGAATGTACAAGTTCTAAGAGTTCTATGGCTCTGTAACCTTTTCTTGTAAAAGGTCGTTTGGTCATTTTACCTTACAAGCATGATTCGCAACGAGGTAAAGAATAATCTTCTAACTTATTTAGAAGTCCATTCTTAGATAGCCTCTCAATCCGATTGAGATTAATATGACTAAGTCTAGGATGCCATCGATAGATATTATTATTTGGAGAAATTATTTGGCTTTTATTTTGAGTACTATCATTTTTAAACATCTCATGATTTAAAATTGCTTTGGTTTTGTTCGGTTTCAGTAAATACAAGCTATTTTTCAATTTAGCAGAACAAATATTGACACCCTCTTTTAAAATAACGCTTCATTATTCAAAAAAGAAATACAATATCCAAGTTCTATTAAACAAGAGATAGAAATTAAGTTCCTTTTAAGCTTAGGAACTATATACAGATTTTTCAATAAAAGAAATCTATCTCCGAAAAGTAGTTTAGCATCTCTTACTGCACGAGGTCAGACGACGTCTCCCGTTCCGATACTGAGCGTCATCTCACCCTCTTCAAGCTCTTACAAGGAACTCGTTGTGGGGTTTTTGAATTCCCGCAGCGGAAAACGTTGTGAAACGTCGTTGATCCGTTGTGTAATTATTATATTAAAATTGAATCTATCTCATAGATCCTAGGCTAAACATGCAAAGAAGAAGAAGAAAACAGTAAGTAAAAAGTACTAACCTCTTGAAGAACTCTTCTTCAACGTTTTCTCCTTCTCAGGGCCACGATCTCTCTAGATCCAACGTTCTAATCGAACACGAACCACGGTCCGAACAGGGAGACACCTCCAAAGGGTCTTCTCGGTTGTTCTCGAGAGGTTGAGGTAGAGTAGGTGAGACTCCCTTTGGTTTTGGGTGAGGAGAAGTTTTTGAGAGAATTGAGAGAATTCTAGAGAGAATTGTCTTGCTCTCTTTGGATGGAAATCCAAATGGCAAGAAGTATCATAAGATGCCTTTGAATGCATCCTTTTATAATGGTGTGTGGTGGAGTTAAAATCTCCACCAATTCACCATTTTACCACAACTATATAATAGACAAATCATATTTGCATATTATATAATATAAGGTATCTCATACCTTATTATACAAATCTCATTTGCATAAATGTGGAATTATAAATTGAATCACATTCAATTTAATTTCTCTCAATTCTATTTCTCCAAATAGAACTAATTAATCAATTAGGCTATACTATAGTTATTATGAATCTCATTCACATCAAACTATATATTATGTAATCTATATCTCATATAAATGACATAAATACCCAAATAATGAATTTGAACACTTCAAATTCACACCAAACTGTAAACCCTCAATTTGTCCAATTTGAGCCAACCGAGGGACCTAATGGACCTACACGTGACGAGCTCCAATGATCCGAGAATATCTTGTGAAACTCTTTGACCCGGTTATTCAACATTCATTAACTACGGTAACACTCCATTAAAGCCCGTAGCTGCGCTCTCATCACTGTAGTTCAAGTCGTGTCCATCGATATAACCAATACCAATGAGTCGACCCTTCACAGGTTGTTCGTAGTCACGGTGGGTCAAATTACCGTTTTACCCCTGTGTCTACCTCTTGCTCCTTAACTCACACTGCTCCTCTAATGAACAACTACGTTGCATGGTCCAACCATAAACAACAACCATCTCAGGCCAATGAGAGAGTGGGGCCGCGTTGTTCAAGCCCTGGAGACAGCACTTAAGGGAACAACCCCTCTGGTTTCCTAAGTCGGGAACGAGTGAATTCCTTCTTCCTTAGTCAAGTTTCCAGCTCCCCACGTGGTATTGCCCCTGAGAAGGTAGGCATATTGTGCGAGCAACAGTCGCCACCCTCACCCGTACTAATCAAAGGACAGACCCCCATAGACATGAGTCCGTAACACGCTCAGGATTAAGGTCGAGTCACTAATGGTCATGTACAAATTTATTAGCTCTATACTGTTTACTGTGTTACATCAGTAAGTCTAATAATTCACGGTCCGGTCTTGTACAATCACATTGCACAGGATGTCCCCACTCGCATGTCAACCACATGAACGAGTCAGATCACCTCGTTTGTATCTAATACAAAGCGGGCCGCATCCACAGTGTATCCAGGATTAGGTCTCCAACCCTATCCATATACTGTAGACCGATTGGGTCATTAACTCGAACGCGATCTTCCCTGTGTGTCCATTACACACCGTTCAAGTTCTTAGTTCTCTCATAATACAATGACCCTGGAGCTTAGTTTATTGGATTCAGTTTATGAAAAATGTGAGATACAAAGTTTAAATAAATAACTCTTATTTATTACACAATGTTGAAATAAATAACTCTTATTCATTTACAACTTGGAATATTACAAACTACAGGAGATGAGGACATACATCCCAACACTCGTTTCCTGAAATGAAGAGCAAACATGATTAGTGGCTCTTGAATCAAGTATCCAGGTAAAATCATTATTTTCCACTAAACAAGTTTCATGAACAAGTAAATCTAATTTACCTTTCTTCTCTTTGAGCTCAGCAAGGTATTTTGGGCAGTTTCGCTTCCAAGGCCCATCCACGTTGCAGTTGAAACATTTTTGTTTATCTGCAACCTTGGTTTTTCCCTTGCCTTTGTAAGCAGCATGTGCCTTCCCTTTCCCTCCTATTTTCTTCTTTTGGGTCTTCTTAAGCCCAGAAGATGAGCTACAGGACTTAGTCCTAAAGGTTGAACACTTAAGGAACCTTCTGGAATGGGCAAACAGATTTGCCTCTCCATCAACCTGTCCCTTATTCTTCATAAGAGACTGGAAAGTCTGAAGTTCATTAAGGAGAGTAGTAAGGTTATACTCTATCTTGTTCATCACCGCATTGTTGTGGAATTACAGGGAAACTCTTCGGAAGAGACTTCAGGATGAATGATACTTGACTTTGCTTGTCAATGACCGCTCCGTTCATCTCAGGCACGTTGAAGTGGACAATCAGATCAAGAACGTGTTCTCTCACAGATGACCCTCCTTCATACAGGAGTTATAAACGTATTTGAGGGATTCGTGTCGAACTGCCAAGACGGTTGTCCAAACATTTCTGCAAAGAAACTCATGATCTCACGGTGAGACCATGTCCTCATGCTTTTGGCTAGAACTTGAAACACACTAGCCAAAATGTAGACCTTGGCCTTATGATTGGCCTTGATCCAGCGGTCCTACTCCTCCCAATGCATTGAGGAGCGTTACGAGCGAGGATCTAAGGAAATTCCTAAGAAAATACAAATCGTAGGTCGTCAACAACGAGAATCGTGTTTAAGTTGGACTTTCACGTAGTAAAATTCTCACCGATTAAACGGTTGCTTTTATGTGTATTGTTATTGAGGACGACATGTTTGAAAATCAAAATAGTTCTAATTAGTTATGCCTTTTAACCCATTGTAAAACCAATCATATTTAGCAAAATTATTAAAGAACCCTAGTGTTTAATGTAAACCCAATGTTTAAATTGAACCTTTAATTTTTCAACGATACTTCAAGGATTTAGAACAAAAGCCTCCGTCAAGCGATCAATCATTCGTCCCTTGAATTAAGACTTTCTCACCAAATTCCACTACCGTAACATCTCATGCCCCAAAATAGTCCTTAGGTACCGTTTGTTTGGTCAAGGACTTGTTAACTAGCTTAAGTCGCCCCGTAAATGTGACCCTACAATTTTAAGATCCATAGGCCTTGAGCCAACAAAGCTACTATTAAGAAAGACAATTGATGGCAAACAACCTAAGAGACCTATCAATTTCTCTGGAGTTCGCGGTGTTCCGATCCCTATAGTAAGGCCCTCCGTAGGGTTTGGCTATTCCGGTGATGACCTAGTAGGCGGACTATAGAAATCTCACGGTGCGAACTAATGGAGAGAGACCGTAGGATACGTTGACACGCGCGCCCGGCTCCCATTTACTATGGATACTTCCCTCATTCACCTTGGTATTGAACCATGCAAACACATACTGTAGGTGGACGCCCTATTGACGCCACGTAGCCGAGCATGGGACTCACGGTGTGAACTCTTGAGGACGTGAGAGTAAACTCGATGTGAACATCTCGCTTTTTCCCACCAAGCTCCTAAAATTAGGGTATAGTTGTAACTTAGTCGGATTCTCAAGCTAAAAGAATCTATCTAAGTTTGTGTCTATTATAACTATTATAACTAGGTCTTATAACCTTATGTCTAGGTGAATAAACGTTTTAATTACCTAGAGATAAAATAGAACTAAGGTTAATTTAACTCAGGTTCTGGGTCAGTTCCCAGGTAGGAGGTGTCCCGTTAACCGTCAGCTTAAGTACCCCCAGCCTTAGACAAAACTTCAACGATAGAATTCCCTTATAACCAAAGTCCTAAAGTCCTACTGTATTTTAAACTATTTCAAAAAACTATGTAAGACTAATTTCTAATCCTATTAGAAATTAAAACATAGGTCTATATTAATTTTAAACGATTTAAAACTAATTTAAAATTTTAACCCAAGTTCCTATGTTTGCATGCATTTCTTTATTATAGGTTATGGTTTCTAAAATCCCTTTAATTTACAACTTTTATAAATTTTAATAATTAACCTATGATAAAGAATATTATAATTCCAACAATCATTATTCAAATTGGAGTTATAAAAGGAATTCAAGTAATTGAATTATAAAATTACTTAAATAAAATAACATTTATTTTAAACTAAGTAATTTCATTCTCCATGCAATTTATTTTCCATATAATCTAATTATTTATAATTAATTACTCATGAAACATAAACCATTCATGCATTTAACCATATTTATATAAAATTTATATAAATAAAATGCATGATCATGCTTATCCTAAGGTGGGAAAAATCTAAATGACATTTATAAACACATAAAACTGTAAAACCAGAATAATTTGGCCCTAAAGTACAAAAAAAAAAATTACATTAATTTATTTCATGATACCGCCCAAAACACACACCAGGCCGGCCTTGAACCGCTGGAAATGGACAAAAAAAATTGAACCAACCAAACAAGTCTGCAACTGCAGGAATGCCCCACGACGTTGCAACGCCTGCGTTGTCGTCTTGCACGCCTGGTATCGGGATGGCGTTGCAACGCTGAGCGACAGCGTTGCAACGGGCCGACCCTTGAGCGCGCGTCGATAGGGAGTTAGCTGGCGTTGCGACGCCGTTTCTTCGGCGTTGCAATGTTCTTGCCTTTCGCAACAACTTACTTCCATAAACACAAAGAACTTCAATATTAAATTTCTCCTTCGATTCTCAACCGAATTGCATCAAACTAGCCCCGAACGACTCGTAACTCAATTACAGACTGAATTTTCCACTTTTTGGCCAAAAACGCAGGGGCCTTTACATACAATTTGATCAAAATCAAAGTAAACTAAGGCTAAAAATTCATAAAATATTTTACAAAGAAACCAAATGCATTTCCCACCAAATCAATGCAATTTTGTTTCAAAACAAAACAATACAGGAATTTCTCTGATACCAATTGATGGAGATCTGATCTACTTGAGCAGCGGAAACGTGTTTGGGATCTTAATTACTTGATTGTTTTACTTAAAACAAAAACTAGTACATTGATAAAAAATACAGAACAAACATGGATTCTAATCCTATTAGACATGGATTATTTGCATACAAACATAGTACAAGTTTAACGATTAATCTAATAAAAGAGAGCGATACCTTTGAAGACTTTCTCCAGCAACTTGTTGCTCCAAAGGATGTACAACAAATCAATTATCCGGTGACTTCTCTATTTTCCTCCAGCAAGAACACAACCACCAGAGATCACCTTCTATGTCTCATAGTTCTTAGATCTTCCTTGGTGGAAAGGATCCAACAATTGGAGGTTTTAGGAATTAGAGAGTGAGAGAGATAATTCCAGGAAGTTGCAATTCCTCAATTGCAAAAAATTATCGGTCAATCCTGTCACACCCCCTCCCGAACCTCCTGCTAACTTAGCCTGGAAAGAGGCGTGAAGCCAACAGACATTGTTTACCTTTTAACAATATCTGAAGACCATGTTCTACCTAATAAACACACCATGCTCGTATATGGTAAACTTTAACAACACACAGCGGAAACTTGATAACTACTAAACATACATAGGGAGAAAGATTTCTTAAGTCTTTCATTTGAAATCTTAAACGAGCAAGAACATGACAACTCAGAACATGCGAACCCACTGTTTATACAACCTCTTATGTACAAACAACTATAACTACATAACGACTTGCTATACAACGCCAGCCACGGACAAACTATCAACTTATGAAACTTCCAGCAGACTATGGCAGGATGTCAGGTACCAGGAGCTTGATCTCTACCTGAAAAGGTTTGAAAACATTGAAAGAATGAGCTAAAAAACTCACTGAGTGTCTATCTTTAAAACATTATAAGCTCACAGGTGAATCATAACAATGGCAGATTATAAGTAGAAAATAGCCTAACATCTGTTTGTAAACATAAACAAACCATGCTTCCAATTTTCAGGTTTATGTCACCACTTTTGCATAGCACACAACTCGATATGTACAATCGTATCGAGGGTAGATAGATCAATAATATAGAAGCTCATAACAAGAAAACACATGACATGATACCACATCAAACCATAGAGGTGGTAGAGTCACGTTTATACCAATAAGATTCATACCTCTCTCTCTCTCACGTGCACGTGGAATACCTTTGGTCGTTTGGTTTTCCCTAATACCTTATCTATGTCCTTCAGTATTAAGGTAAAACCATTTACTACCCGAATACCTTCTCATTGTCCTTCAGTATTAAGGTAAAACCATTTACTACCCAGATACCTTCTCATTGTCCTTGAAGATCGTGGATATCATGATTCATTCCCCCCCTAAGTACCTTCTCTAATGTCCTTCAGTATTAGGGGTTAACCACAAACAAGGGCATAATTTGTGTACCATGGAAATCATGTCTTTATAACACATACAACAATTTCTTGACATTTTCACATTATCATCTAAACATGTTCCCAATTGGATTTACACAAAACATTCTCTAAAGGAAAACATACTTTCATAATTTAGTTTCCATACTTGGATTTATAGTTACAACTAATTTCAAGCATGCTTAGGTTCCACCATGAACTTTATGTTAGAAACTCCATGAAGCTATACATAATTAGGTCAAACAAGACTCAATGATCAACAATTATGTTTTTGAAGAAAAACTTAGGTCAAACATAATTCTAAAATAGAGTCACTCACAATATTAGAATTAGAACCTTGGCTTGTAAACTTGACGTATTTGCTCTTGGCCTGTCAAACAAACAAACTCAACCATTAGAACCTCGAGCTCATGATTTTTGACCTTAAAACTTGCAAGAAAACACACCTTCAAATTTTCCAGCATTTTCAGATTTTTTGCCCTGTTTTCAGACAGCCATAACTTCTTCATTACTTATTAAAAAATAATGTAATTTATACCAAACTCTTCCTTTTTGAACCCTCTAAAAATAATATGAAGACATGAAATTGAAATTCCAAACGGAATGGTTCAAAAATACCTCGAAAGCTACTTTCCTCAAAACAAACTTCTCATTGTTTCAGATTCGGATTTCTCTTTGCACAACAAATTTAACCTGATATTTAAAACATCGTCTAGCCATTTTGTAATCACGATTTTTTCACGAAAGTTGTAGGAAATTAAATAAGCTTTCAAACCATACCAATTAGAGCTTCTAACTCCAAGAATACAGATCAGAAGAACCAAAACATCAGAGACTTCCCAGATTTGACAGCAAACTTCTGTCTTCTGCCTTCCTCTTAACAAAACAGTAACTTAACATAAGAATTTGGTCGAGCTTCCAGCATGAAATTTGCTTAATAATGAGTTGGCTTTCAGGAAAAGAAAACTTCAACACTTACCACTTCCTTTAGTGCTCGAGAATATCAAAACATCAGAACTGGTCTTAGTTGATCACCTTGCTGCAATAATAATTCCCTTCAGTTCTTCTCCATTCTTCTGCAACTCCAGCTCAAAATCAGAGCTTTTCTCCTTATTCTTCTCCCTTGAACTTCAACTCACGAAGCTTACAGCTTTCTTTTGGTAAATGGAGAAGAAAATGGAGAAGATAAGTCATTTGAAAAAAGCAAACGGTGGAGGCAATCTTTGTCTTTTTCCCTTTTGCTTTTTCTTTTCTTTTTCCTTTTCTTTTTCCTTTCCTTTATCACTTTCTTTCTTTTCTTTTCTGTTCTTTTCTAAACAAAACAAAACATGATATAATATCCATTCCTTTCATTTCATTTTCTTCATTATTTTTAAAGCAAAACAAACCAAAATGGTTTAAGCTTTTCCTTCCTTGTTTTCCTTTTATCTTTCACTTCATTTCTTTGCTTTTTTTTTTTTATAAGGAAGTTCGAAAGGAAGATCTTGGGTTTACAAATCCCATTGAGCAACCCCCTTCTCCCTGTTAAACTGTCGATAGGGAGAAGGGAAAGGGTAGTGGGGAACGTGTCTGGATGACACGTTGCCTCATTTATTATTATTAAAATAATAATAATAATAATAATAATAATAATAATAATATAATTAAATCAAATTTAATTATTCAGTTAAATCATATTTAAATAATACAAATTAAATATCATATATTTAATTTGGATTAAATCTCATTTAATCACATTACCCCTTTAACCTATAGTTTTAATGTACAACCAGTGCACATTAAATTTCATCCTATAGTTTGCAAATGTGAATCACATTCACATTTAATATAATATTTAAACTCTTTCAAATATTCAATTCTCTCATATATTTTAATATGAATCATATTCACATTAAATTTATAATATATAGTTCCAAAACTATATATTATACCGTATGTAAATACATTGAATATATTCCGTAATGATTTTTAACATTTCAAACTCAAATGATCTAAGAACCCTTTACGAGCTAGAAGGTGGACCTAACGACCTACAGATCAGAAGCTCCAACGATACGAGATTGTTCAGTTAATCTCATTAACCTCCCAATCAACATTCGTTAACTGCGGGAACACTGCACTAAAGTCCAACAACTACACTCTTCTCACTGCATATATGTTTCTGTGTCCATGGATATTGACCAATAATAGCAAGTCAATCCTTCACGAATGTTCGTAACGCCAGTTGGGTCAAATTAACGCTTTACCCCTGGGTACATCTTGTGCCTTAAGTACCAATGCTCCTCTAATGAACAATTTGTTTGTGGTCCTACCAACAAACAGAGTCCCTCTCGGGCCAATGAGAGGGTCGGGCCTGTTGTTCCAATCCCAGAGACACCACTTAAGAGAACATTCCTCTACTTACCCTAGTAGGCGGGAAGGAGTGAATTCAATCTTGCTAAGTTAAGTTCACAGTCGCTCACTCGGTCTTGTCCCCAAGAAGGTAGGCATATTGAGTCGGGGAATCTGGCTACTCTCACCCATACTAGTCAAAGGACAATCCCTCACGAACAGGAGTTCGTAACCTGCTCGGGATTGAGATCAAGTTGCCTAGGTCATCATAGTGAAATAGAAACCTAACTAGTCAACGGAGTTACAGCTAGAGGTTACTATTTCGTGGTCCGGTCTTATGTAATCCCATTACATAGGTTATCCCCACTCACATGTCATCTACACGAACACGTTAGGATCACAATGTTTGTATCAAATACAAAGTGGGCCACATCCATAGTTTAACCAGGGTAAGGTACCCAAACCGTATCTCCTAAATATAGAGCCTTTAGGTTGTATCTCGAACCGAGATCCTTTTTATGTACATTACATTCAGTTAGAGATTCATTTAATCGCCTTGGATGTTTAGTTTATTGGATTTAGGGTTTAAATAAAGGAAAACTCGTAGATAACGAACAATTACATTTTATTGAAATAATAACACTTTATTACATTAATTATAACATAATTACAAACTACGAGTTTTAGGGCACAAATCCCAACAAATGAACCATTTGGGCTGGTCCATGTAGATGGTTTCATCAAGGTTGCCATTCAGAAAGGCGGTCTTGACATCCATCTGCCATACCTCGTAGTCATAATACGCGGCAATGGCAAGAAGGATCATGATCAACCTTACCATGGCATCAGGTGAAAAAGGTTTCGTCATAGTCAACCCATTCGACCTGGGTAAAAACCTTTGCCATTAGTCGTGCTTTGAAGGTTTGCACCTTCCCATCTACGCCACGTTTACGCTTGTAGATCTATTTACAACCTATAAGGTTTACCCCATCCGGTTGATCCACAAGCTCCCAGATAGAATTGAAGTACATCGACTTCATTTCCTGTATCCATAGTTTTAATCCATTCGTCCTTGTAAACATCAACCATAGCATGATCATAGGTTAATGAATCCTCGTAGTCATTATCAAGATAGACAACTTGGGTTTCAGCTAAACCCATGTAACGTTCAGCTGTTTTTCAACCCTCCCACTACGTCGAGGCATTTCCAACTCTTGGGAACGGACTTGACTTGACGTGGTAGGTTCAAAAACACTTGTTGACGTACTAGCCCCACCAGCAACTCTTGCTGATGTACTGTCCATTTCGTTCTACATGATTTTGCTTTTAGGCTAATGATCCTTGATGTGGTGTTTCTCAACGAAAGTGGCGTTTGTCGATACAAGCACACTATTATCCATAGGATTGTAAAATAGACCACCTCTGGTCTCTTTTGGGTAACCTACGAATAGGCATAACTTTGAACGGGGTTCCAATTTCTTCAGGTTTGACACCAACACATGGGACGGGCATCCCCAATTTCTGAAATGTTGTAATCTACCTTTACGACGATTCCTGAGTTCGTAAGGTGTTTCACAAACACTTTTCGACGAAACGTTATTCAAAATATTTATCGCAATCTCCACTTCGTAACCCCAAAAGGAATCAGGGAGACGAGCATAGCTCATCATCGACTGAACCATGTCCAACAAGGTCCTATTTCTCCTTTCCGATACATCATTCTGATGTGGCACACCAGGTGTTGAGAGTTGGGACGTAATTCCGTGTTTTATCATATAGTCCTAAAATACAGTGTCCATATACTCTCCAATCGATCCGATCGAAGTGTTTTAATGCTTTTACCTAACAGGTTTTCAACCTCAGTCTTGTACTCCTTGAACTTTTCAAGAGTTTCAGACTTCCTATGCATTAGGTAAATATACCCATACCTCGAATAAACATCAATGAAAGAAACGAAGTATTCGTAACCACCTCGTGCTTTAACACTTATCGGACCACAGAGGTTAGAATGTATAAGCTCAAGGGGCTCCTTTACTCTATATCCTTTTCCACAAAAAAGATGTTTGGTCATTTTGCCTTCGAGGCATGACTCATACACCAGTAAAGTGTTTTCTTCAAACTTACTTAGAAGTCCACTCTTCACTAATCTCTCAATCCGATTGAGATTAATGTGTCATTACCTTAGATGCCAAAGATGGGAATTTTCTTTTGGAGAAACCTTAACTCACTTAGTTGGCATTTCTGTAGTTTAAAATAATTTAGTGTTCAAAACGCTTTTGACTGAATTTGGTTTCAAAATATACAAATTAGACTCAAGTGAAGCTGAACAAATCAAATTACCTTTGAAAGATCTAACCGCTTTATCATTATCAAAGGAAATTGAGATACAATGTTAATTATGTCAGGAAATGGAAACAAGGTTTATAGTAAACCCTGAAACTATATACATATTGACCAACAATAAGTAATTTCTGCCAAAATAGAGCTTCACTTTGTCGATCGCTGCAACATAGACTATCTCCCAGGATCCAACCCGTAGAGTCACCACACCCTCTCACAGTGCCTGCCAGGAATCAATTCCTCGAAAAGAAGAACAAACGTGGTTAGTAGTGCCCGAATCTAAAATCCAGGCAGAGGCATTACTCTCCACTAAACATGTTTCAGTCACCAGTAAATTGTATTTACCTTAATTCTTCCTCTCGACAAGGAACTTGGGACAGTTTCTCTTCCAGTGGTCATCCCCATTGCACTGGAAACACTTTCCTTTCTCTGCAACTTCCTTGACCTTCTTGCCCTTTTGGGTGGCAAGTCGATCAACTTTACCCCTCTTCACATTCTTCTTCCCTTTCGGGCGTGAAGGAGCATCAGGTTTAGTCGTAGAGGTCGAACCCCTGTGATAAGACATGTATGCAACATTTGCCTCAGCTTCTGGTGCTCTGATCCTCATAAAGGACTGGAAATTATGTAGCTCATTGAGGAGGGTAGTCAGAGAGTAGTTATTCTTGTTCATAACAGCGTTGCTACGAAACTAAAGGAAACTATTGGAAAGAGTCTCCAAGATAAAGCGAACCTGGCTCGACTCGTGGATCGAAGCCCCATTCATCTCCGCCAGATTAAAGTGGGTCATCATGTCTAGAACGTGTTCTCAGAAAGACGTCCCTTCTTTCATCCGGGCGTTGAAGACGTGTTTGAGCGAATCGGCCTGAAAGGACTGTAAACATGTCGTGGAACGACTCCATGATCTCCTTAGCAATGATCATCAACTCGTGCGTCTTTGCCGAAACTTTAGTTGAGCTGGCAATGATGTAGACCTTGGCCGTTTCATTTGCCCTGATCCATCGATCGTATGCCTCAAGAACACTTCGTGATACAATCGAGGTCGACGACTGAGGACACTCCTCAGTAAGCACGAACTTCAGGTCGTCACTTACTAGAATCCTGTTTATATTATTCTTCTAGGTTTGGAAGTTATCTCCCACTAGTTTGTCGGAAGCTAGTAAAGCTATAATTGAGCTATACATATTTTAGCTTAGAAAATCAAATAATTTTGTGTTAGTCTCGCATAAAGTTTTGAAACCCAATCAAGTTTTAGCAAAAATTAATCCTATGATCCCTAGGACATTTAAAATTTGCAATGATATCCTAAAGGTTTAGAATGACCGCCACCGATGGGTGAACAGGAACACTCCTCCTCTAGGAAGAGACTTTCTCGACCAGACCCTAATCCCATAATAACTCTTATTACTTTAGGCGTCCAGTTACCATTATTTGGTCAAATTCATTAACACTTAACGAATTTTGTGAGTGTCACCCTCATTCTTTAAGTTTACAAGTATCCGTCAAAAGAATAGCAACCGAATGGTGAACCACGAAGGAAAACCAACAAGGAAACTGCATCCCTTTCGGGAATTCACGGTGTTCCGACTCCCATGATCAATGCCATCCGAAGGGATTGTCTGGTCCAGGCCAAACTAGCAGGCGGATCATAGGGGTCTCACGGTGTGAATCAAAAGAAGAGACCGTGGGTCCCGTTTTCACAGGTCCCGCTCCCACTCACTATAAGTACTCTCTCCATCAACGTTGATATTGATCCATACAAATACCATTCGAAGGGGGACACTCCAATTTGCGCGACGAGGTCGAGTATGGATCTCACAATGCGGACTTAAGGAGATTTGTGGTCGAAAATTAAATGTATCTCATACAGTATATTTCCTCCCACTCAGAACTTTAATATTTTCGGGATTGACCTAGATAAACCGGCTTACCTAAGTCAACCAATATAACTCTTATATGGTACTTAGCCTAAGTTTATAATAATGTTATTACTTAGGCCTATGTAAGTAAATGAAAACACTTTTAATTAACGCCACTGACGAAAAATATAGTCTAAGAATCTCCAGACCGAATTCACTCCCAGGTCGGTTTCCAGGTAGGGGTGTTCCGCAACCGTCAACTTAAGTACCCCAGCCTTAGACAAAACCTTCCTTAGACAGAGTTACTAAAAAGTCACCATTCAATTAATATATTTTGATTTCCTAATTCTAATCTTATTAGAACTAGAAAACCTAAGCCTACTTATTCAAGTTCTAAAAACTTTAAAACTAATAATTAACTTAGGTTGCATGTATTTCTATGTTATAGTGCTTGATAATTCATCACATGAATAACGATATACTATAACAAAATAATTCATCACATGAATATAAATGCATGAGCATACTTTAATCTAAAAAATATAACACTTACATTAATTAAATTAAAACATGCATTTAATTACATTATAATTCTTATAATATAACCTATCATGCAAACTATATATTATAACTCTTATAATACAAATGATGCATTAAATATTTAACCTAAGGTGGAATTTTAAATCTATATAGCATACATTATGCACATAGAAATTAATTAAATCATACATCTCATGCATAAATTAATTAAATTGTAAAAAATGGACCGGTTTTGGAACATAGGGGCAATTTATTTAATTAAATAACATTAATATAACTTTTATATAAATATTGTTTAATAGAATAAATTAATTAAATAATAATTACATTTTGCAAACAAAAAATTAAAAAAAATATGAAAATAAAACTTCCCCCACATTGAGAAAAACGTCCAACCTCTCACATTGCTCGCCAACTTGGCGTTGGAACTACCCTCAACGCACGTACCGTTGCAACGCTGTCGTGCTCAGAGTTGCTCCCCGCGTGCTCCACGCCTTGGCGTTGCAATGCTGCTCTGCAACCAAGCCTCTGCTCGCAATTGCAGCGTTGAGACGCTGATGAACAGCGTCCCAACGCTGTCGAAAAAACAACAAGCTCCTCTTGCTGATTTTCGTCCTTTCTCGCCCGTTTTCGCTCCGATTTCTTCACAACAACCCTTGTCATGAACGACTCGGACTTACAGACTCGATTTACAACCAAATTCACAAAAACAACGGGCCTTTACATTGATCTAATCAACATAAATTGTAAATCTAAACTAATGCCAAAAACCGAAACGTCCATTATGCAAACCAAACATTTATCTCATAAATTAAGGCAATAACCTACCTAATTGTAACGAAAAACAGTGCACAACGAAGAACCAACGTATGACTCTGATACCAATTGAAGGGAATTAAACTCCCACGCAGCAGAAGACGATTGAATCATCATGGTGAAGTTATGCAATTGCATTTCGTTAAAATGATTTAACACTTGAATCTAGGCTAAACATACATAAAATGGAAAGAAAAACAGTAAATACTAGATACTTACTTGTTGAAGACACTCTTCAAAATTCCTTTCCATATTCACGAACTCTTCGTGTGCTCCTCGATCTCTACGAACTAAAACACTTCTCATGAAGAAGAACACCACCAAAGGCTTCTCGGTTGTTCTTTTTTGGAAGAAGGAAGTTTGTGGGAACTTGGTGTTTTGGAAAAGAGAGGAGAAATTGAGAGAGAGTTGAGCGAGAGTTTTTCTCTTTTTTTTGGTGAGAATTTCAAAAAATGAGAGAATGACTTGCTTTCCTTCTTGTAAGAAGGATTTATATAATGGAGATAGGTGGAGTTGAAATCTCAACCTATTTATCATTTTACCACAACTATAGGTTATGCAGATCATATTTGCATAAAACATATAATAAATTATCTCATATCTTATTATACAAATCACATTTGTATAATTGTGGATTCTAAATTTAATCACATTCAATTTCATTTCTCTCAATCCAATTTCTCTAAATTAGCTCTAAATAATCAATTAGGTTATCCTATAATTTAATATGAATATCATTCACATTAAAACTATATATTATGTCTATCATATCTCATATAAATGACATAGATACCCTTTTAAAGAATTTGAACACTTCAAATACACACCAAACTATAAACCCTCAATTTATCAAATTTCAGCCAACAAAAAGACCTAATGGACCTACAGCTAACACCCTCCAATGATCCGAGACTAACTTGTCAACCTCTCTGACCCGGTTATCAAACATTCATTTGCTTCGGTAACACTCCACTAAAGGTCGTACCTACACTCCCATCACTTTAGGACAAGTTGTGTCCATTGATATAACCAATGCCCATGAGTCAACCCTTCAGAGTTTTTTTGTAGACACTGCTGGGTAAAATTACCGTTTTACCCCATGTGTCTACCTTTTACTCCCTAAGTCCCACTGCTCCTCTAATGAACAATAATGTCGCATTGTCCAACCATAAGAAACATCCTTCTCGTGCTAGTGAGAAGGTGGGCGCCCATCCAAGCCCTGGACACAATACTCAAGGAAACAACCCCTCTAGTTTTCCAAAATTAGGAACGAGTGAATTCCATGTTGCGTAGTCAAGTTCCCAGCTCCGCACGTGGTCCTGTGTAAACCCGAGATCTTTCTTTGGAACCTCCTTATTATCAAACAACAAAAGAAAGGAAGAAATGAATGCTTAAAACTTGGTTTTCCTTGTTTTACAAAGGAAAGAAATGAAGTGAAAGGCAAAAGGAAAACAAGGAAGGAAAGTTTAAACCATTTTGGTTTGGATTGCTTTTAAGACAAAAGAAGGAAAGGAAATGAAACAATGTTTAATATACTAAGTTTGTTATGTTTAGAAAAGAAAAGGAAAGAAAAGGAAAGAAAAGAAAAGAAAGGAAAAGAAAAGAAAAGGAAAAAGAAAGAAAAGAAAAGAAAGGATGGTGGGTGGTGGGACCCCACCTAAGTTCTTCTTTAAAAATAAGCTTCCATCGATCTTCTTCTTCATTTTATCAATTGAAGGCAAGGGTTTTCGTGGGAGAAGCTTAAAGGAAGAAGAAGAAGAGGGTTTCAGCTGGAAATTGAAGAAGAGAGGAGAGAACTCAAGCAAATTAGTATGACAGCAAGGTAATCACTCTGCCATGTTCTGCTATTTGGTTCATCTCGAGCTCCACAGAAAGAGGTAAGAGCTGAAATTTTGTTTCGTGCAAGTTAACTCATATTGGAACAAATTTCGTGAAGGATGCTCGAGCAAATTCGGACCTTAAGCTACTGATTTATGAAGAGGAAGACAGAACACAGAGTTTACTGTCAAATCCGAGAAGTCTCTGATGTTTGGGTTGTACTGACCTGTAGAGTTGGAATCAGAAGCTCTATTAGGTATGGTTGGAAAGCTTATTGAATTTCCTACAACTTTCGTGAAGAATTCGTGATTAGAAAATGATTGGAAGTTGTTGTAAATAGCAGGTCAAGTTTCGGGTTGCAGCAGAAATTCGATTCTGGAATAGCAGAAGTTGGTTCCGGGGAAAGAAGCTTTCGAGGTATTTCTGAACCAATCTATTGGGAA
Source organism: Trichosanthes cucumerina (assembly GCA_036507285.1). Classification (NCBI taxonomy): domain Eukaryota; kingdom Viridiplantae; phylum Streptophyta; class Magnoliopsida; order Cucurbitales; family Cucurbitaceae; genus Trichosanthes; species Trichosanthes cucumerina. Next base: position 19,886,442 of record CM071843.1, on the reverse strand, counting down.
TCTCATTTCCATGTCTTCATAAGAGTTTTAGAGGGTTCAAAAAGGAAGAGTTTGGTATAAAGTACATTATTTTTGGTTAAGTAATGAAGAAGTTATGAGTGTCTGAATACAGGGCATAAAATCTGTTAAATGCTGGAATTTTTGTTGGAGTGTTTTCTTGTAGTTTTAAAGTTAAAACCATGAGCTCGAGGTTCTAAAACATGGTTTTGGTTTGTTTGACAGGCCAAGAACAAAAGGTCGAGTGTACGGGTCAAGACTTTAGTTCTAACACTGTGAGTGACAAAACGAACTTCGATAATGAGCTATATGCTTGAAAAAATGCTTGAAGAAATGCAAGTTTTGCTAGAATGAATTGTTTCAAAGCTTTGTGTTTTATTTTGAACACATGACTATGAAGTATTCTTGATTTCTTAGAAATGTTTTAAAGTGTTCATGATGAGCCTAAAAGTCTTTATAAAGTTTATACATGAGCATATGTCCAATGGTTGCCAAAACTTATGAAAATGTGATGATTTCAAGCAAGCATGTACTAGCAAGTATGTTTTAAAGATTTCGGATTTATGAACAAGCTAACTAAGCTTGAGTTTTATGAAAGAAAAAGATAAGCTGGCATGTTCAAATGTTTTCATGTGATCTTCTGAGATATTGAGCCCGAGGCTATGTAGTACCGTGTGCACACAGGTCTTATTCTGTTGTCGACGTTGAGTGTGTACTCGTGACAACAGTATTGTCGTGAGTGAGTCTTGGGCGGGCCCCACTACGACAAAGACGATGGGAGTGCTGGGCGGGCCCCACTACATCGTAGAATAAACATTGGTGTACTGGGCGTGCCCTACACAACGTAGATTGTGACATGTTTTAAAAAGAGTTTATACCATTTACATGCCTTACGAGATTTTAACGGTGTCTTGCTTGTTTTCATGAAAAGTTATAATGTTTACACGATTACTTTTAACGCTTGATTACAGACGCATATGCTCATAGATGGCCAGGTGATATGATTTACGAGTTAATAGCTTTCTTTTAAACTCAAGTCACTCATCGAGCTTTATAGCTCATTCTTTCGATGTTTTTCCCACTTTTCGTAGTAGATCGAGCGAGCTCGGCCCGACATCCTGCCATAGTCTGCTGGAAGTTTCAAAAGTTGATAGTTTGTACGTGGGTGGTGTTGTATAGCAAGTCGTTATGTAGTTATAGAAGTTTGTACATTAGTGGTTGTATAAACATTGAGTTGTCTTGTATTGTTTTGATGCGCTTGACTTTTAGTTTCAAGAGAGACTTGTGAAGGGTTTCTCCTTGTGTATGTTTAATAGTTGTCCAAACCTGCATTTGTGTTATGTTAAAATGTTCCATATGCGAACATAGTATGTTATCAGAGTACAGGTCAATGTGTATTGTAAAGAGATAAACAATGTCTACGTTGGCTTCACGCGCTTGCTTCGAGCCTAGTTTTGGTGTAGTTCGGAGGGTGTGACAACAACAATGTCGAGCAATTAGCTCCATGGGAATGAGACAGAGCAAGTTAGCTCTAGAAGAAACCGAAAAGTAAATAGCAAGTTATTGAGTTAGTTCAATAGAACTAGCAGAGCATGGTCCAAGTAAGGACAAGAGTAAGTCCAGTCAGGACTAGAATGTGAACACAAGTCTAGAATTGTGCGTTTGAGTTGAGTACTCATTACATGTCTAGTATGTTAATATGTTATAGAAGTCATGCCACCACGCACTAGCGGGCACGATGCGCATGTAAGATCGGGACGGGACGCAGGATCCTACCCAAGATCAATCCCGGTGGAGATCTAGTGCCGAGAGTTGAGATCACGGGCGGAATTAAGCAACATGTTAATTCCTCACGGGAGGTAGGTAAGCCATAGGGAGCAGGGCTAAGTAATCCAGATAAGACATATAAAATAGATCAACTAAAAGAATTAGGAGCCACAGTGTTTGAGGGTTCCAAAGATCTAGTTGAAGCTGAGGTTTGGTTAAATAAGCTTGATAAATGTTTTGATGTTATGAGTTGCTCACGAGGAGCGAAATGTTAAGTTGGCCACATTCTTGCTACTAAAGAAGGCGGAAGGATGATGGAAATCGATGTTAGCGATTGTAGTGATGCACGTACTTCACAATCGCAAACTTTCAGAGGTATACTTAAAAATAAATATTACCCTAGCACGCACGTCAGAGAGGCGTAAGAGGATGAATTCTTAGAACTAAAACAAGAGACACTTTCGGTGGGTGAGTATGAGAAAAGATATACCGAGTTGTCGCGGTATGTTGATGTGATTGTGGCATCCAAGAGAGCGGCAGTGTCGACGAATTGATAGAGGTTACGACACGAGATCGTGCGATTCCGCCATACCATTACTAAGTGGACCGACGACTTCTCTCATTTGGTAGAGACCGCTCTCACGTGTTGAGCGAGTATAGCAGAGGAGGAGAAGTCGATAGTGAAGCCTAGTTGTGAAGGCTTCGACAACAAGCGATTTCAAGGTCGTGAGCGGTGGAGGTTCACACTTGGAGTAAATGTTTCAAGTCAATATGACTTAAAGGAGCAAGCTAGTAGCCAAGTAGCCGTGCATCGAGGCGGATGTTTGTGGGTAGTGCCTATCGAGGCGAGCTAAAAAGAACCTAATTAGTTTGTTTGATTAGCAAAGCAAGGCGCAAAGAGGGCAAGAGTCTATGCCAGTATAGCAAGGAAAACTCCATGTGTGATCTACATTTGCAAGAATCATCAAGATCATTGTCTTGTGAATGTTAGTACATGCTACCAAAGTCTTGACAACCGAGGACATGTCAAGAGGGATTGTCCACACTATGGACGACCATACTGAGAGGGACTAGGGAGTTGAGTCCGAGTTAGTTGAGCGTAGAGAGTTTGATAGAGCTGCAAGAGAGGGCACCAGTGGTGTTAGATTAAAGAGAGTTGTAGGGAGGCCTAGGCAACACGGAAAGGTCTAGGTTTTAACTCAGCAATAAGCTGAGGATGCACCAGATATGATTATTGGTACAATTACTATTTGAAATGTATCTGCACCTGTTTTAATAGAACAAGGTGCTACACATTTCTTTGTTTTTAGTATGTTCTTGACTAAGTTGAATGGGAAGCTAGAACCTTTATGTAAAAGGTTAGTTATATACACTCCAGTTGGTGATGCTTTATTAGTCAATTAGTGATGTAGAATTGTGAGGTCTTAGTAAAAGGTCTCAATTTGTTAGTTGGATCTTCTTCCACTAGAGTTGCAAGTGTGAGATGCAAACCTAGGAATGGATTTCTTATACACTCACTATGCTTCCAGAGATTGCCATATAAAGGAGGTTGTTTCTAAGAAACCAGGGTTAGCTGAAGTGGTTGTATGGGATAAAAGAAAGACTATCCCTATGAGTTTGTTTTCAGCATTCAAAGCCCAGAAGTTATTAATGAAAGGTTGCACGACGTTTTTCTTGCAGAGCGATTGAGAGTGCGGGGAAGAAAAGCTAAAACAAGAAAATGTTCTTGTTGTGAATGAATTTTCTTGTTGTTTTCTAGCGATCTATCAGATTGCCACCGATAGGGAAGTTGAGTTCACCATTGAACCCATTACCATGAATGACACCTATTTCGCAAGTGCCGTATAGAATGGCTCCAAGTGAGATCGGGGAGCTAAAGATGCGATTACAAGGACTAGTTGATAAAGGGATACATCGGACCTAGTGTATCGCCTTGGAGAGCTCGGTGTTATCCGTGAAAAGAAAGATGGTATCCGTAGATTATGCATTGATTATAGATAGTTAAACAAAGTCACGATACGTAATAAGTGTCCTTTACCCTGAATAAATGACTTGTTTGACCAGTTACGAGGAGCATCAGTGTTTTCTAAGATTAATTTAAGATCAGGATACCATTAGTTAAAGGTAAGGGAATCAGCTATTCTTAAGACAGCATTCAGAACCAGGTACGAGCATTATGAGTTTCTAGTAATGTCGTTCGGTTTGACGAATGCACCAAGCGATTTTCATGAACCTCATGAGCAGGATTTTCCCACGATGATTTGGATCGATTCGTGATAGTATTTATTGATGATATACTTGTTACTCGGTTGGCAGAAAGCTCATGAGGAACATTTGAGGATTACTCTGCAAAACACTACGAGATAAAAGCGATTTATGCGCTAAACTCACCAAATGTGAGTTTTGGTTAAATCAGGTAGTGTTTTTGGGACATGTTGTCTCAGGAAAAGAAGTTTGTGTGATTCCAAATAAAGTGAAAGCAGTAGTCAACTGGAAAAGACCAACTAGTACGACAGAGGTACGTAGTGTCCTAGGCTTGGCAGGATACTGCAGATGAGTTGTTGAGAACTTCTCACGATTAGTATTACCCTTAGCAGTTTAAATAAGAAAGAATGCTAAGATTGAATGGTCAGATAAGTGTGAACAGAGTTTTCAGGAGCTGAAAAAGAGATTAGTTATAGCACTTATTCTGACACTTCCTGTAACGGGAAAAGAGTATGTGATTTACTGTGATGCCTCGAGACAAGGTTTAGGGTGTGTTCTGATGCAAGAAGGAAAAGTAATAGCTTATGCATCAAGGCAATTGAAAAAAAAAACATGAGTGTAATTACCCTACCCACGATATTGAGTTAGCAGCAATTGTTCTAAGATGAAGATCTAGAAACATTACTTGTTTGGTGAGAGGTGTCATATTTTTACAGACTGTAAGAGTCTCAAGTATATATTTGATCAAAGAAAGTTTATTATGAGCGAGAGAAGATGGTTAGAAGCGATTAAAGATTATGATTGTACCATAGACTACCATTACAGTAAGGTGAATGTGGTAGCGATTGCATTGAGCGGTGAAGTGAAGACTTCCTAAGGACGCCTTGTGTGGTTCGAGCAACATTTTTAAGTACTCTAAGGGATTCTAAGGCGGTTGTAAGCTGCAGAGAATTGAGAGGGTTTTAGTTTAATTTGATCAGGCCTTCACTCGTAATAGAGATTGTGAGAAGACAATCAAAGAATAGTAACTTGCAAAAGATGTTTAGAAAGTCCAAATAGGCCAAGAAGCAAAATTTAAAATGAGATCGAGGCCAGAGCCATAGAGAAACATAGAAAACTATGCGTTCGAGTGTTTGTGAGCTTAAGAATGCTATTCTAGAAGAAGCTCACGATTCAGCTACTACGCTATGTAAACTGTGAAGCACCAAGATGTGTAAAACCTTGAATGAGACTTATTGGTGGCACAGGATGAAGCGGGAGATAGTTGATTATGTGATAGATGTTTAATCACATCAACAAGTTAAACAGATTAGACGAAGCAAAAAGGACTCCTTAACCCATTGCTAGTGTCGGAATGGAAATGGGAGCGTATCACTATGATTTTTCTGTTTGGATTACCACGTACTTCAAGTGGGCATGATGGTATATGGGTAATAGTGGATAGACTCACTAAGACAACAAGGTTTATACCGATTAAAATCGACGTCTGCACTTGATCAACTTGTTAAGCTATACGTCGACAAATTTGTGAAAAAAACTATGGGGACAAAGCTGAGTTTTATCAGTCTAGTTTTGACATGGCACCATTTGAGGCTCTAGATAAAAGACCGTGTAGAAACGCTCGTATATTGGAATGAACTAGAAGAACGGAAGCTAATCGGTCCTGAGTTGGTGCAAGTTATGACAAACAATAGTAAGGTAATCAGAGAGAATCTGAAGGTAGCAAAAGACCGTTAGAAGAGTTATGCAGTTAAGCAGCGAAAGGACTTAGAATTCCAGGTTGGAGATCAAGTTTTCTTGAAATTATCTCCATGAAGAGGTGTTCTTCGTTTTGGTAAGAAGGGTAAACTAAGCCCTAGATATATTGGTCCTTATCAAGTAACGGGACAAGTTGGGCCAGCAGCCTACAGACTAGAATTGCTAGCAAAACTATCTTGAGTACATGATGTTTTTCATGTGTTCATGTTGAGAAATATATTTGAGATCGACACATGTGCTACAAGCACAACCCGTTGAGTGGTGAAAAAGACATGAGTTACGTGAGAGGATGCAGTTCAAATCCTCGTGAGAAAGAACAAGTTTTAAGAAACAAGACGATCCCACTCGTGAAGGTTCGTTGGAGACATCATGAGTGGAGAAGGGAACCCGAGAGTTAGAAGACTAAATGAGGAGGAAGTATCCACGATTTTCACCTAAGAACTACTAAATTTCGAGGACGAAATTTCATAAGGGGAGGTAAGTTGTAAACCCGAGATCTTTCTTTGGAACCTCCTTATTATCAAACAACAAAAGAAAGGAAGAAATGAATGCTTAAAACTTGGTTTTCCTTGTTTTACAAAGGAAAGAAATGAAGTGAAAGGCAAAAGGAAAACAAGGAAGGAAAGTTTAAACCATTTTGGTTTGGATTGCTTTTAAGACAAAAGAAGGAAAGGAAATGAAACAATGTTTAATATACTAAGTTTGTTATGTTTAGAAAAGAAAAGGAAAGAAAAGGAAAGAAAAGAAAAGAAAGGAAAAGAAAAGAAAAGGAAAAAGAAAGAAAAGAAAAGAAAGGATGGTGGGTGGTGGGACCCCACCTAAGTTCTTCTTTAAAAATAAGCTTCCATCGATCTTCTTCTTCATTTTATCAATTGAAGGCAAGGGTTTTCGTGGGAGAAGCTTAAAGGAAGAAGAAGAAGAGGGTTTCAGCTGGAAATTGAAGAAGAGAGGGAGAGAACTCAAGCAAATTAGTATGACAGCAAGGTAATCACTCTGCCATGTTCTGCTATTTGGTTCATCTCGAGCTCCACAGAAAGAGGTAAGAGCTGAAATTTTGTTTCGTGCAAGTTAACTCATATTGGAACAAATTTCGTGAAGGATGCTCGAGCAAATTCGGACCTTAAGCTACTGATTTATGAAGAGGAAGACAGAACACAGAGTTTACTGTCAAATCCGAGAAGTCTCTGATGTTTGGGTTGTACTGACCTGTAGAGTTGGAATCAGAAGCTCTATTAGGTATGGTTGGAAAGCTTATTGAATTTCCTACAACTTTCGTGAAGAATTCGTGATTAGAAAATGATTGGAAGTTGTTGTAAATAGCAGGTCAAGTTTCGGGTTGCAGCAGAAATTCGATTCTGGAATAGCAGAAGTTGGTTCCGGGGAAAGAAGCTTTCGAGGTATTTCTGAACCAATCTATTGGGAATCTCATTTCCATGTCTTCATAAGAGTTTTAGAGGGTTCAAAAAGGAAGAGTTTGGTATAAAGTACATTATTTTTGGTTAAGTAATGAAGAAGTTATGAGTGTCTGAATACAGGGCATAAAATCTGTTAAATGCTGGAATTTTTGTTGGAGTGTTTTCTTGTAGTTTTAAAGTTAAAACCATGAGCTCGAGGTTCTAAAACATGGTTTTGGTTTGTTTGACAGGCCAAGAACAAAAGGTCGAGTGTACGGGTCAAGACTTTAGTTCTAACACTGTGAGTGACAAACGAACTTCGATAATGAGCTATATGCTTGAAAAAATGCTTGAAGAAATGCAAGTTTTGCTAGAATGAATTGTTTCAAAGCTTTGTGTTTTATTTTGAACACATGACTATGAAGTATTCTTGATTTCTTAGAAATGTTTTAAAGTGTTCATGATGAGCCTAAAAGTCTTTATAAAGTTTATACATGAGCATATGTCCAATGGTTGCCAAAACTTATGAAAATGTGATGATTTCAAGCAAGCATGTACTAGCAAGTATGTTTTAAAGATTTCGCTTTTATGAACAAGCTAACTAAGCTTGAGTTTTATGAAAGAAAAGATAATTTGGCATGTTCAAATGTTTTCATGTGATCTTACGAGATATTGAGCCCGAGGCTATGTAGTACCGTGTGCACACAGGTCTTATTCTCGTTGTCGACGTTGAGTGTACTCCGTGACAATCAGTATGCTGTCGTGAGTCTGCCGGGCGGGCCCCACTCACGACAAAGACGATGGGAGTCTTTGGCGGGCCCCACTACATCGTAGAATAAACATTGGTGTCCTGGGCGTGCCCTACACAACGTAGATTGTGACATGTTTTAAAAAGAGTTTATACCATTTACATGCCTTACGAGATTTTAACGGTGTCTTGCTTGTTTTCATGAAAAGTTATAATGTTTACACGATTACTTTTAACGCTTGATTACAGACGCATATGCTCATAGATGGCCAGGTGATATGATTTACGAGTTAATAGCTTTCTTTTAAACTCAAGTCACTCACTGAGCTTTATAGCTCATTCTTTCAGTGTTTTTCCCACTTTTCAGGTAGAGATCGAGCTCCCGGTGCCTGACATCCTGCCATAGTCTGCTGGAAGTTTCAAAAGTTGATAGTTTGTACGTGGCTGGTGTTGTATAGCAAGTCGTTATGTAGTTATAGAAGTTTGTACATTAGTGGTTGTATAAACATTGAGTTGTCTTGTATTGTTTTGATGCGCTTGACTTTTAGTTTCCAAGAGAGACTTGTGAAGGGTTTCTCCTTGTGTATGTTTAATAGTTGTCCAGCTTCTGCTGTGTTATGTTAAAATGTTCCATATGCGAACATAGTATGTTATCAGGAGTCTGAGGTCACTGTGTATTGTAAAGAGATAAACAATGTCTGTTGGCTTCACGCCGCCTTTCGAGCCTAGTTTTCAGGTAGTTCGGGAGGGGGTGTGACACCTGTCCCGGAGAAGATAGTCATATTGGGTGAGTAACTGTGACCACCCTCACCCGTACTAGACAAAGGACAGGCCCCACAGGCATGAGTCCGTAACACACTTAGGATTGAGGTCGAGCACTATTGGTCATCTATAAAGTTATTAGTCCTATACTATTGTCGATGTTACATACGTAGGTCTAATAATTCACGGTACAGTCTTGTACAACCTCATTGCACAAGATGACCCAACTCGCATGTGAACTACATGAACGACTTCGATCACCTTGTTGTAATCTAATACAAAATGGGTCGCATCGACCGTATATATGATTAGGTCTCCAACTCAATTCGTATACTTTAGACCGTTCAGGTCATTAACTCGAACGTGATCCTCCCTGTGTGTCGACTACACACCGTTCAAGTTCTAGTTCTCTCATAACTCAATGATCCGGGAGCTTAGTTTATTGGATAAAGGCTGTAAACATGCGAGACACAAAGTGATGAAAAAATAATTCTTAGTTATTTCAATAAGGAATGTTACAAACATATACGAGATTAGGACAAACATCGCAACACACTTGATTTAAGATGTAACGACCCTAATTTTTAGTCCCAAAACTTCTACGGATGTTACTAAGCAACCCCGTTACAGCCAAAATTTAGGCAGCATAACGACGCTACAAGGACAAAACCATAATTTTTTCCTAACCTGTTTTAAGCATAACAACATTCAAAATGATTTCAAGAACACCCAACCTCCACCAAACTACATTCAACAATGGGTTGGGTTCCCAAGAGATAAAAAAGTAAACAATTAATGTAGAGTACTCCAGATGGTCAGGATTTAAACAATGAACCAACTCTTATATAAAACTAATAGTTGTAAAACAAAAGGAAGAAGCAAAACTCAACCAAAGGTACATATGTGCAGCAAAATAAAAATAAGAGACACCTTACTTTTAGGAGGAACAATCCTAATACACCCTATGAATCAATCAATAGGGAAGTTAAACAACTAATAAAAGTCACAAACTATATAGAATATTCAGCGAAAATATTAAGTAGTAAAATAGCACCCTGTGAGGTAAATGACACAACAAAACATCCCCATAGCCTCGCCAGTTGCCACCGTCGTCATCCATTCACAGTTCAACTTTTATCTGAAATCAAAACATATAAAGAAACGAGTCAATATAAAAAATAGCCAGTAAGTTGCCCACTTACTCCAAAACCTATCTAAAAAAAAAAAACAAAAGACTCTTCTTCCAAATTCACTAAACCCCAAAAAGTCTGAAATTTAGCACACTCCACCATGAGCCCCTGCGGTATTAACTCGAGTTATACCTTTGATCCTGGAACATTGATTGACGATTCAATGAGAGAAAGAAACTCTCACGCCACTACACACTGGCATAGTGTATAGCAGTGCACGTATCTCGTCACGCATATGGGAATCGACACTAAGCCAATATGGGATAATGGAAAGCAACCACTCCCTGATGTGGATGTACCCTAGGCTCTCACAACACAACACACTAGCATAGTGTAGTGAGGTACGTAACCAACATGCCCTATGTGGAATAACCCCTAAGCTAGCACGAGATAATGGAAGGAAACCACTCCCTGATCTCAATGGGGACGTACCCCAAACTCACGAGCCTAACATATATCGTCAACCTAAAGGTTCTGACCAGCTGATGTGTAACTCAGGATCCAGTGTCTGCCAGTCCTTAGGATTTGTTCATGAGGTGTCCGGGTCCTACCTAGGCATTCGTAACGTCCTCGACCCATCCCAAGGGTTCCAATATCAACTAGGTCCACTACCTAACCAAGTGTTAGTTCAAATCATCAACCTATTATGAATGCTATGTACGCCCTGAGAAATCGACCCCAACCTCACATATCCTCACATAATCAGATACATAACTTTTGTAAACATGATAAAAACAAGACACAAACTCCGGGTAATATTCATACAATCATGTCAAAGATAAAACTAATAAAAACATGCTTGAAGTTCAAAAAACCCTTTAGATAACTAACCTAAGGTTCAACAATAATAACATTTAAAGAACACACAAAAAGGAATGTCGTATGTCGTACTCCTTCGCTTATAAGTTTGGGGTTAATCCAAATAACTACTTCCTTTAGTTTATGAGCACAATGGGATAGTTTTTGCTCTTGCTAGAAGCTTAGTGTACCTACAAACCCCACAAATAATGCACAAACCTCAGTTGGGAATCAACCGCGTGACTTTAACCTTAAGGTACAACACATAAACGAACGTAACCAAACTGAAATGAAACATCCTTTGATAACCCCACGAGTAATTACAAAGCCAACCTAACAATCCTTAACTAAATTACAGAATCAAACAACTTCAATATCGAGGGCTTACCTACTGTTACAAGTCGAAAGTGTTCTCTGCATGATCTTAGCCTCGTACTTCAAAGATTTACTCCTTAGCCAATAGATTTGTTCCCGTCCACAAAAACAAACACACATCATAGAGATAGAGGGAGAAGAATCGGTTTGGGGAAGCGGGAGAAAAGAGGGAGTGTGATTGATACGGGAGAGAGGGATCGAGAGGCGGCAGCAGGAAACATCGCAAACAGCGGGGCACGACGCCGATCGAGGGGAAAGGGAGACGACACGGAGAGGGAGATGCGAGGGAGGGAGAAATTGACAGATTCGGGAGAGAGAGACGGCGGTCGCGAGTGCCTTGACTTTGAGAGGAAAAGAAGGAGACGAGGGAGAGACACAAAGGGATGGCGGCGATCGGCTTGGGCGAGGTGTGGACGGCGGGATCGGCGGTCAGCGGCTTGCGGCGGCTTCTCGGTGGCGCCTCTCACGCGAAGAAGGCAAGGCAAGGCGAAGGGTAGGCGTCGACTAGGTGGCTGCTTCCCGATTCCTTTTCCCTTTTCTTATTTTTTTTTTTTAAAAAAACTAAAACCACACCAAAACCATAAAATAAGCAAAGAGAAGTTACCCTAACTCCATCTCCAACACGCCCGATACGATAAGCAAGGGAGCTGGCAAACATATTTAAAAGTGAGACTTAATTATTTGTGTCCTTGCAAGAACCACTAATTAGCCTCCTAGCCCAAAATTCTAAAATAATTAAACGAGCCCGAAATAAACTTTTGCAAATAATAAATTTACCTTGAATTATCGGCCGTCACACAACATATAATACACTTATTCTTCTCTCTCTCATTTGGATATCACCTCCTTTTTTATGAAATTACTATTTCCAAATCCTTTCCTTCTATGAATGGTTGTTTATTCTCCAACAATGAGATGTATCCATTCTCAGCTTCACTTTCTTCTACAATATGCTCAAAAGAGTTCTCATTCTCTAAGCTCTCCTTGAATGTTTTGTTCATTTCAACATTTTGAGATGAATTCAAAAGCACAATCAGCAGAACATTCTTCTACATCATCAAAATATTGCATGGTATTGAACACATTAAAGGTTACATGTTGATCATTCATTCTCATGGTTAGCTCTCCTTTTTCGACGTCAATCAACGTTCTACATGTAGATGAAAAATGGCCAACCGAAGATAATAGGAACCTCTGCATTATCTTCCTAGTCCAATATGATGAAAACTGCAGGAAAGATGAATTTAACACAAGAACATCTTAAATTTTTCCTTGAGGATGAGTATAAGAACGATCCACTAATTGAAGAGTGATTGTAGTGGGTCTTGCTTCTCCGATTCCATGCCTTTTAAACACGAACATAGGAATCAAGGTTATGCTTACTCCCAAATCACATAAAGCCCTTCTATTATATCTCTTTCCAATAGAGAATGGAATACTGAAAGTACCAGGATCCTTTAATTTAGGAGGAAACATACTTTGAAGGATTGAATTACAATATTTTGTAAGAGCTACTATTTCAAATTCTCCAAGTCTCCGTTTGTTCTTCCACATATCTTTCATGAACTTGGCATAATTGGACATTTTCTTCAAGGATTCAATAAGTGGAATATTAATGTGCAATTCCTTCAATATTTCTTGAAAATTTTCAAAGTGCTTGTGTTGTTCCTTCTTTATAAATCGTCGAGGAAGAGGAGGTGGTGATGTCGTATTCACTTGATGGTTGGGTGTTATTGTGGCAATGCTATAACATTTTTTTGTTCTGTCTTTTGATGTTGCGATAATTCTACAACATTGACTTGGTCATTCTCCTAATGAAGAGGCAGTGCTACAACATTATTATGAACATTTTCCTGATGTTGAGGAGTTGCTACCACATTTTCCTCGTTATTCCCACATCTTGCTTTATTTTTACTGCCCTCAACCTTCTTTTGGATTGAAGTGGGCTTTTTCACCTTAGGAGCCTTAGTTTTTAGCTCCTCTAACTCTTTCCCACTTTGAAGTTGGATTGCCTTACATGATTCCTTACCTTTGCTTCTTAGTTTTTCAGTATCACTTGGCAAGGTGCCTTAAGCTCTATTATATAAGGCTGAAGCTAGTTGACCCACTTGTGTTTCCATGTTTCTAAAAGTAGTGGCTTTACTTTTGACTATGGCATCAGTATTGGCCACGTGTTCTTTCAGCAAGGTCTCAAGTGAAGATGTATAGTCATGAGTTTGTACCTTAGGAGGATGAAAATTCTGCTAAGGATAACCTTGTTGCTTACATCCTGGAGGTATAGGAGGTCTCATCTGTTGACTAGAAGGCCCAATCCTTGATTGATCCATGAAAAGTTTGGATGAGGTCTCCAACCTTGGTTATAAGTGTTCGAGTAGGGATTAAAATTCTTTTTCTACCCCATATATTTCACAGACGACAAATTTGATGGTCATAATTTAAAACTGTTGTTAGGAGTAGCAATTTGGGCTACCAGATTCACTACACTTGTATCTTGCACCCTTACGCTTGCGCGAGTCGGGTTAAGGCGTGAGGTACGCCACTAATAGTTATTCTTTGCAATATTCTCTAAATATTATAGGCATCATTTTATGTCTTCGACATTAATGCTCCTCCAGTTGAGACATCCACGACAATGATGGAAATCTGATATCCTTGAGTAGTGGATACATGTTTGGGATCGTAATTTGTTTGATTGTTTTAATTGAAACAAAAACCAATACATTGACAAAAACATACAGAACAAGCAAACATGCTTAAATTTATTTAACAATTAGACTAATAAAAAGATAAAGAGATTACCTTTGTAGTTTTGCGGAACAACAACTCCTTGCTCCAATGTTCAGCAACTCAGGAACTTCCAAAAGTTCTCTGTTTTTCACCTACAGAACACCACCAAAATAGAACACCTTCTATATCTCTGGGTTTTTAGATATTCCTTGGTGGGAAGGATTCCAACAATTGGAAGTTTTTAGGAATTAGAGAGAGAGAGAGAATTCCAACAGAGAGAACTCTACCCAAAGTCTGGATCGTTCAACCGATTAACTCACCTCCTCGGCATTGCAACGCCATCGACAAATTCCATATTTGATACGCGCTTTAGGGTGCAAGCAAGGTAACGCTGCACCGATTCCTTCTATAAATATATCCTTATGATTTCATTACAGGGGAGCCGAATTTGGTAGACAATCCACCCTAATTTCGAAATACACTTTGTAAGAAAAAGAAAAGAGCGTTTTTAGGAGCCAAAGCACTCGTGGAGGTTCGAGATCGAAGACGAGAGCTCAGAGACGAAGGACCGACATCGACACATAAGTTTAATTTCTCTTTCTTTCAATTTGCAATAGCGTTCTAAGACGTTTCCTACATGTTTAGCTTGGTTTTAATGTGATTTAGAGTAGCTAAATGTTGTAGTTAGGATTTGATTTGCTTATTAAGACTTCTTTGCCATGTATTGACGTATGTCTTGATCTTTATTTTTGGCAATTCATTCTTAATTTCATTTATATCTTTGGTTTAAGTGGACTCGAGAGAAAAAGCTTAAGTTAGAACAAGGTTGTCAAAACCCTTAGAATTCTTGCATGAGAATGACTTGGAAGTTTAAGGGAAACACATAAAGAAGTTTCTTAATGTCGTGCATGCATAGATTTTATATGGAGACTATAGGATTTATTGTATGTGCGAGGCTCTTGAGAGATCAAGAGACTTTCTTGAGTAATTTACTTCTTGTTTATAAATTCATCTCATTTATTCGTTGCATGTGTAATTAAGTGTTGAGTGGCAAGGTCAATTTCCTTTAAATCTATCAATTCGTGTCTCGACATGTTTGTTTGTCTTTAATTCTTGTTTCACCACCCATCCATGTCATGTTTCTTTAGCTAAAATTGAGAAAAAGTATCTTGATAATTAATTAATCTATAAAACCCATTCCTGAGGACGATACTCTGTACTCAAATCACTATACTAAAACTTCACCCGTACACTTGCAGTATTGCAATATAATTTTACATAACACGTAGTCAAGTTCCCAGCTCCCACGTGGTCTGTCCACTTAAGAAGATAGGCATATTGGGCGAGCAACGGTGGCCACCCTCACCGTACTAGTCAAAGTACCGATCTCTGTGATCAAAAGATTAAGAGTTAATGAATTCATACTGAAAAATTGTAATTGGATGCCTAATGGAATAAGAGTTATTTTCAGATTAGGGTCTTGTCGAGAAAGTCTCGACCCAATGGAGGAGTGGGTTTGTCTACCCTACGTGGCGGCCATTCTAAACCTTTGGGGTATCATTGCTAATTTTTAATGACATAGGGATCATATGATAAAAAAATTTGTAAAAGCTTATTGGATTTTGCAAAAAGTTTTTTGCGAGACTGATACAAAGTTTTTCATTTTTTCAGCAACAAAATATCAAACGCTTTTAACGCTCCTTTAGCTTTCGTTAAGTTAGTCGGCAATAATTTTTCATGGAAAAATAATATTAACACGATTTTGCTAAAGGACGACCAAGAGTTTGCGCTCACTAAGAAGGGTCCAACACTCCTATTTAACGACCTTCAAACCTTTCAGCCCTTGATGCAAACTAGGGGACAAGAAGCTGAGTCAAGTGTTTCCTTTAGTCGATTCCACAGGGGTTTGACCTCTGTGAAAAAAGTTTGTAGACTCTTCAAGCCCCAAAGGGAAGAAGGAGAAGTTGAAGGAGATTAGTGTTGACCGCGCTGCCGCTCTAAAGGCAAAGAGATCAATGAATATGCCATAAAGTGTTTATACTTCAACGGGGACGGACACCTGAAAAGGAGTTGCCCCATGTTCCTTGACGTAAAGAAGATGACAGGTAAATGTGATTTACTTGTCACAAAAACTTGTTTAGTGAAAAGTAGAGACTCTGTCTGGATACTGGATTTAGGCGACACTAACCATGATTGCTCTTCTTTTCAAGGATTAAGTTCTTGGCAGCGGTTGCAAGAGGGTGAAATTGGCACGGTGAAGTTGTTCTTTGGCGGAAAGTACCTCTTATTGGATAATATGTACAGAGTTTCTTGGTTTACTAGAAACCTTGTTTCAAATTCCTTCCTATTAGAATAACATATTTTTGTTTCATTCAAGAGTAATAAAGCGTTTATTTCTCGAAATGGAAATTTTATTTGTTGATTCTCTGGAAAACAATGTATATGTTTTGAACCGTAATTCGGTAAAAAGTGTTTTGAATACCAAATTGTTTAAAGCAGTTTGAAACAAGAACTAAGAGATTAAATGATTCTCCAAAGATAGTGTCCATCTTTGGCTTCTAAGGATAGGCCACATAAATCTCCACGAGATTGAGAGACTAGTGAAGAGTGGACTTCTAAGCAGAGTTGGAAGAAAACTCTTTACCGATTTGTGACTCGTGCCTTGAAGGCAAAATGGCCAAACGTTCATTTAGTGGAAAAGGATATAGATCCAAGGAGCCGCTTGAGCTTATACATTCTGACCACTTTGGTCCGATGAATGTTAAACCACGAGATGGTTACAAATACTTTGTATCTTTCATAGATGACTATTCGAGGTATGGGTACATTTACCTAATGTATAGGAAGTCTGGAACTATTGGAAAGTACAAGTAGTTCTAAACCGAGGTTGATAAGTACATTACGTAAAACTATAAAAACACTTCGATCGGATCGAGGTGAAGAGCACATGGACACCGAATTCAAGGACTATACTGATGAACATGGAATTACGTCCCAACTCTCAAAGACTGGTATGGCACTCTGAGAATGGTTTGTTGGACATGGTTCGGTCGATGATGAGCTATGTTCGTCTCCTAATTGTTTTTGGGGTTCTGTGGTGAGAATCATGCGGTATACATTTTGAACACAATTTTGTCGAAAAGTGTTTGTGAAAAACCTTTCAAACTCAGAAGGGTTGTAAAACCAGTTTACGTCATTTCAAAATTTATGGATGTCCAACCCATGTGTTGGTATCAAACCCAAAAACGTTGGAACCCCGTTGAAAGTTGTGCCTCTTTGTAGTATACCAAAAAGAGACTAGGGGTGGTTTCTTTAACGATCCTAAGGATAATAGGGTGCTTGTGTCGATAAATTCCACATTCCTTGAGGAAGATCACATCATGGATCACTTACAAATGAGTAAGATTGTGTTGGTTGAAATGGCGGTTCATCGGCCAAGAGTTCGCGATGGTGCTAGTCACGTAAATAAGTGTTGTTGATCCTAGCTCGTCTAGTCAAGTTCGTTACCATAAGATGGGATTGCCTCAACGTAGTGGCAGGGCTGTGAGACAGCCTAAACATTACACTGGTTTCATTGAAACTCAGGTTGTCAGTCCTGATGATGACTGTGAGAATCCAATGATCTATGATCATGCAATGGAAGACGTTGACAAGGACGAATGGATTAAAGATGTCGACAAAGAAATGGAGTCGATGTACTTGAATTCTGTCTGGGAGCTCGTGGACCAACCGGATGGGGCTAAACCTATTGGTTGCATGTGGATCTACAAGCGTAAACGTGGCGTAGATGGGAAGGTGTAGACCTTCAAATATAGACTAGTGGCAAAGGGTTTTACCCAGGTGGAAGGAGTTGACTATGAGGAAACCTTTTCACCTGTTGCCATGGTAAAGTCGATTAGAATCCTTCTGGCCATTACCACATATTATGACTTTGAGGTATGGCAGATGGATTTCAAGATCGCCTTTCTGGATGGCAACCATGACGAGACCATCTACATGCACCAGCCCGAGGGGTTCATTGCCCAGGGCCAAGAGCAAAGAGTTTGTCGGCTTCAAAGGTTTATTTATGGACTGAAACAAGCCTCGAGGTCTTGGAATATAAGGTTTGATGAGGCGATCAAATCTTTTGACTTTGATTAAAATGTTAACGAGCCTCGTGTCTACAAGAAAATTGTTAACAGTACTTTCGCATTTCAAATATTGTATGTGGATGATATCCTTCTCATTGGGAATGAGGTAGGATTTCTTAGTGACATTAAGGAATGATTGGCTTCGCAATTCCAAATGAGAGATTTGGGTGAGGCACAGTATGTTCGAGGTATCCAGATTGTCCGGAACCGGAAGAACAGAACGCTAACCATGTTTCAGGCGTCTTGTATTGATAAGATGTTGTCTAGATATAAGATGCAGAACTCCAAGAAGGGCTTGCTGCCTTTCAGGCATGGGGTTCAATTTGAAGGGATTTTGAATTCCTGCAGCGGAAGACGTTGTGAAACGTCGTTGATCCGTTGTGTAATTCCTATCTTAAAATTGAATCTATCTCATAGATCCTAGGCTAAACATGCAAAATAATAGAGAAAAAAGTAATTATAATGGATACTAACCTCTTGAAGAACACTTCTTCAACGTTTTCTCCTCCTTCGGTCACGATCTCTCTAGATCCAACGTTCTCCTCGAACACGAACCACAATCCGAACTGGGAGACACCTCCAAAGGGTCTTCTCGGTTGTTCTCGGGAGGTTGAGGGAGAGTAGGTGGGACTCTCTTTTGTTTTGGGCGAGGAGAAGTTTTAGAGAGAATTGAGAGAGAATGAGAGAAACTCACTTACTCTTTTTGGGTCAAAATCCAAAATATGGTAAAAAAAATATACCGAAGGCTTCTTGCAAAGTCTTTAAATACTATTGTGTGATGGAGTTAAAACCTCCACCAAATCACAATTTTACCACAACCATATAATATACAATGCACATTTGCATATAATATAATATAAGGTATCTCATACCTTATTATACAAATCTGATTTTCATAAATGTGGAATTATAAATTGAATCACATTCAATTTAATTTCTCTCAATTCTATTTCTCCAAATAGCACTAATTAATCAATTAGTCTATACTATAGTTTATTATGAATCTCATTCACATCAAACTATATATTATGTCATCTATATCTCATATAAATGACATAAATACCCAAATAATGAATTTGAACACTTCAAATTCACACCAAACTGTAAACCCTCAAATTGTCCAATTTGAGCCAACCAGAGAGACCTAATGGACCTACACGTGGACGAGCTCCAATGATGCGAGACTAACTGTCAAACTCTTTGACCACTGTTATTAAATTTTCATTAGCTACGGTAACATTGCACTAAAGCCCGTCATTTGCACTCATCATCTTTGTAGGACAAGTTGTGTCCATCGATATAACCAATACCCATGAGTCGACCCTTCACGGGTTGTTAGTAATGTAATTTGGTCAAATCTCTCTCAAATTCTTTTTTTCCATTAAAAAAGGTTTTTCTCAAATTCTCTCTCAATTCTCTAAAAATTCTCCTCACCAAAAATCTAATGGTAGTACCACATACTCTCCCTCAACCTCATGAGAACAATCGAGAAGACGTTTTGGAAGTGTCTTGCAAACTTTGTTTCGAGGTTTGATTCGAGGAGATTGTTGGTTGGAGAGAGATTGTGACCGGAGGAGGAAAGTGTTGGAGAAGAGTTTTTCAACAAGTAAGTAACTTATCATCCATACCTTTTTGTTGTTCTTATTTGCATGTTTAACCTAGAATAAAGTACTTTAGTTCGATTTTAAGAGATCAATTACACAACGGATCAATGACGTTTCACAACGTCTTCCGCTGTGGGGATTCCAAATCCCTTCACAAAGGGGTAATCACATGGGTAAAAGCGTAATTTGATTAAACTATGATTACGAACAACATGTGAAGGGTCGACACATGGGTAATGATTATATCAATGGACTCAATATAATCTGGTGAGGAGAGTGCAATCGCATGTCTATAGCGGAGTGACTTGAAGTTAATGAATATTGATTAACCACATCGAAGAGTTTGATCGATTAATCTCACATCATCAAAGCTCATGAACTTTAGGTCCATTAGATCCCATCGTTGACTCTACATGGTAACTTTAAGCGTATAAAGTTAGGAATGAATTTGAAGTGATCAAATTCATATATGAGGTATTATATCAAATATATGTGATATAATTGATATAATATATGAAGGAAAAACGAATCCATGTAAAGCGATTGTGAATCGCGCGCTCTTGATTTAGTTACAACGATTTAATTCATGAACGTAATCAACAAGATTAAGCATAGAAAAAAATGGACGAGAAAGAAATGTTACCTTTGAAAAACCTTTCTTCAAGGGCTCGCTCTCCCACGATCACGATCTCTCCAGCTGGAACACAAGCGGACGAAGACACGACAAGCTGGATCTTCTCCGTTGTTCTCAGAGTGAGGAGGAATGTGGGTTCCCTTTATGAGAGGTGAGGTATTTTAGAGAGAGATGTGTGTTTTGGAACCCTCCAACAACACAACAAAGAGATTCAAAAACATATTACCTAATTAAATCTCGTGCAACCATATATATAGGGGAATAGGATTGAAATGACCATCCTACCCCTCATTTATTCTCTCTTTAGTATATGGTTTATATTTGAATCTAACTCACAATAAAACTATGTAGTATATCAATTATATCATATATAATCGATATAACACCTCATGTATGAAATTGAACACTTCAATTTCATTCCTAACTTTATACCCTCAATGTTCCCATGTTGAGCCAACAGAGGGACCTAATGGACCTACAGTTCATGAGCTCCAATGATATGAGATTAGCTAATCAAACTCTTTCATCTAGTTAATCAATATTCATTAACTACAAGTCACTCCACTATAGACTTGTAAATGCACTCTCCTCATTTGTAGATATTATTGTGTCCACTGAGATATAGTCATTACCCATGAGTCGACCCTTCACAAGTTGTTCTTTATCACGGCTGGGTCAAATTACCGTTTTACCCCTGTGATTACCTCTTTGCTCCTTAAGCACCACTGATCCTCTTATGAACAACAAGTCTAAGGTCCTACCTTAGACTCAAACCCTCAGGGGCCCCGTTGTTGAAGACATGGAGTCAGTTCTTAAGGGAACAACCTATCTAATTCGTTAGTGTTGGAATGAGTGAATTGCAACTTGCACAATTAATTTCCCAGCTACCTACGAGGTTTTGTCCCTAAGAAGGTAGGCTTATTGAGTCGGTTACATGTCACTCTCACCCATACTAGTATAAGGACAAACCCCCATAAGCAGGAGTTCTTAATTTGATCAGGATTCAGGTCGAGTCACTAACGACCATCTATAAATTACTAGTCTTATCTTGTTAACAGTGTTACACTGGTTAGGATTTGTGGTTCCGTCTTGTATGAACTCTTCATACAAGATGCCCCTACTCGCATGTCAACTACATGAATGAGTTGGATTACCTCATCTGTACTAATTACAAAATGGGTCGCATCCCTAGTGCTACCAGAATGAGGTTTCCAACCTTTGAAGGGATTTGGAATTCCCGCAGCGGAAGACGTTGTGAAACGTCGTTGATCTGTTGTGTAAAACGGGTCTTAAAATTGAATCTATCTCATAGATCCTAGGCTAAACATGCAAAAAAAAAAAGAGAAAACAGTAAGTATAATGGATACTTACCACTTGAAGAACACTTCTTCAACGTTTTCTCCTTCTCCGGTCACAATCTCTCTCGTACCAACAAACTCCTCGAACTCGATCCTCGATCCGAACAGGGAGACACCTCCAAAACGTCTTCTTGGTTGTTCTCAAGAGGTTGAGGGAGAGTGAGTGTGTAAGCCCTAAACCCTATTCTCTTTTATCATTGAGCAGTCGTTCATGATGTTTTGAAATATGCAAAATCGTATAGGTTGCACTAAATGATGTTGTGATCGAATTTGGGAATCTAATGAATTTGGAGCTACAATGTGTTTAAACTTCATAAGGGGATAGGTAAACCATTGAAATAAGCATATTAGAAGGTTAATTGAAGTATGTTAATATCAATAGCAAGCTAGGCAAATTTTAGGTGCATTACGTATTGAATGAAAAGCTCATATCTTTTACAAACTTAGATAAAGTTGGTTAAATACTTTAGATTGACTTATTTACTTATTTTGGTGTTTTGAAAAGGAGATTATGATGTAAATAAGAAAGTAGGAGCTGGCCAAAGGAGGTGAAGGCTCGAAGTTAAGTTTGGCAAGAAGGTGGTGTCAAATTCCTACTAAGACAGCAAGCAGCTGGAAAATGGTCAAACTTCAATCGATCATATCTCTCTATCTACTGAACCAAATTCGATGATTTTTGTGTCAAAATCTCATAAATCGAGTGTAGAATACTAAACTGGTCGGCTTTGCAGAAAATACTAAGAGGACGAAGGAGAAAAGTACAGAACAGTGAAGGGTGTTCAAGTTTCTCGGGTAGCAGAACAGTATGAGGAGATCAGTCTGTTTTGAGCTCTTGAGGAGGAATTAGAAGCTGAAATGTTGAGGTAAGTAAGCTAATATGTTGTCCTTGAGGTTTATCAAAAAATATTTGGTGGTTGTGTTGATAAATTTTGAGGAACTCAAGCTGGAAGTTGAACCTGTAATTTTAGGTGAAAGGGAAAAACTTCTAGCAAGAGATTGAAGGAGATTCTCTTCCATTTCTATTTACCTTACAACCAATTGTGTGTATGGCTATTCTTAATTGAGTTATGGGACTGAATTAGACCTGTTTCTTAGGTGCATAAGGAAAGAAATTGATGTTACTGTTTAGCTAAGAGAAGGCAGAAAACAGAAGTATGCTGTCAAATCCGGGAAGTCTCTGATGTTTTGGTTGTTCTGATCTGTACACTTGGAGTTAGAAGCTCTAATTGGTATGGTTCGAAAGCTTATTGAATTTCCTAAAACTTTCGTGAAGAAAGCGTAAGTAGAAAATATCTAGAAGATGTCTTAAATATCGGATTAAATTTGTTGTGCAGCAGGAAATCCGAATCTGAAAACAGCAGAAGTCTGTTTTGAAGAAAGTTTCTTTCGAGGTATTTCTGAACAAATCCGTTTGGAATTTCAATTTGATGTCTTCATATGATTTTTAAAGGGTTCAAAAAGGAAGAGTTTGGTATAAATTACATTATTTTTGGATAAGTAATGAAGAAGTTATGGCTGTCTGAATACAGGGCAGAAAATCTGAAAATGCTGGAAAATTTAAAAGTGTGTTTTCTTGCAAGTTTTAAGGTTAAAAATCATGAGCTCGAGGTTCTAATGGTTGAGTTGGTTTGTTTGATAGGTCAAGAGCTAATAGGTCAAGTTTACAAGCCAAGGTTCTAATTCTAATACTGTGAGTGACTCTATCTTTAAACTATGCTTGGCCTATGTTTTTCTTAATAAACATAATTGTTGATCATTGAGTCTTGTTTGAACTAATTATGTATAGCTTCATGGAGTCCCTAACATAAAGTTCATGATGGAACCTAAGCAAGCTTGAATTAGTCGTAACTATAAATCCAAGTATGGAAACTAAATTATGAAAGTATGCTTTCCTTTAGAGAATGTTTTGTGTAAATCCACTTGGGAACATGTTTAGATGATAATGTGAAATTGTCAAGAAATTGTTGTATGCGTTATAAAGACATGATTTCCATGGTTAACAAGTTATGCCCTTGATCTTGATTAACCCCTAATCATCTGAAGGACATTCGAGAAGGTGTTTAGGGAGAAATGAATCATAATTTCCCGATACCAAGGAAGGACAATGAGAAGGTATTCGGGTAGTAAATGGTCTTACCTTAATCTTTGAAGGACATAGAGAAGGTATTAGGGGAAAACCAAAGGGCCAAAGGTATTCCACGTGCACGTGAGAGATGTATGAACCTTATTGGTACAAATGTAACTCTACCACCTCTATGGTTTGAAAGTGGTATCATACTATGTGTTTTATTGTTATGAGCTTCTATATTATTGATCTATTTACACTCAATATAATACTACATTATGAGTTATGTGCTATGCATAAGTGGTGACTTAAACCTGTAAATTGGAAGCATGGTTTGTTTATGTTAAGTTATTTTCTACTTATAATCTGCCATTATTATGCTTCACCTTTGAGCTTATAATAGACACTCACTGAGCTTCCTAGCTCACGTTTTCTTTATGTCTACTCTTCCCGAGTGCAGTGTGACGAGTTTCAGTGCTTAGCCTTCACAAGACCTACTTGCCACCACGCCATTTAGCTCCTTGTATATACACTTTCTTTGTATATGGTTTGTAGTGAGAACATATTAGATGGGTTGTTATAAACTTGGAAACTTTATGACTATCTAAAGAACATAGTAAAGGAAGTGAATGTATTTCATATATAAGTGTATATCAGTGTTTTACTTTGCTTATTAAAACATGATGTGTTACGTCTATTTTAAGTTAAGTATTGGGTTAGTCAAGGAAAGCCAGCAAGAGGTTTTGTTATCCTTGTCTTTGCATCTCTTCCTAGGTTAGGCAAGTAAGCTGGGACGGGGCGTGACAGAGTGAGACTCCCTTTGGTTTTGGGTGAGGAGAAGTTTTAGAGAGAATTGAGAGAGAATGAGAGAAAGTCTTTTTGCTCTCTTTGGATGAAATAAAAAAAAATGGCAAATGGCACCCCAAAGGCTTCTTGCAAAGCCTTTAAATACTATTGTGTGATGGAGTTAAAACCTCCACCAAATCATAATTTTACCACAATCATATAATATACAAATCACATTTACATATTATATAATATAAGGTATCTCATACCTTATTATACAAATATCATTTGCATAAATGTGGAATTATAAATTGAATGTAATTCAATTTAATTTCTCTCAATTCAATTTCTCGAATTAGCACTAATTAATCAATTAGGCTATACTCTAGTTTGTTATGAATCTCATTCACATCAAACTATATATTATGTCATCTATATCTCATATAAATGACATAAATACCCAAATAATGAATTTGAACACTTCAAATTGACACCAAATTGTAAACCCTCAATTTGTGACAAGCTCCAATGATCCGAGACTAACCTGTCAAACTCTTTGACCCGGTTATTCAACATTCATTAGCTACGGTAACAGTCCACTAAAGCCCATAGTTGCACTCTAATCACTGTAGGACAAGTTGTGTCCATCGATATAACCAATACCCATGAGTCGACCCTTCACAGGTTGTTCGTAGTCACAGCTGGGTCAAATTACCGTTTTACCCCTGTGTTTACCTCTTGCTCCTTAAGTCCCATTGCTCCTCTAATGAACAACTACGTTGCATGGTCCAACCATAAACAACAACCCTCTAGTTTCCCTAAGTCGGGAACGAGTGAATTCCTTCTTGCATAGGCAAGTTCCCAGCTCCCCACGTGGTCCTGCCCCTGAGAAGATAGGCATATTGGGCGAGCAACAGTGGCCACCCTCACTCGTACTAGTCAAAGGACAGACCCCCGCAGACAGGAGTCCGTGACACGCTCATGATTAAGGTCGAGTCACTAATGGTCATCTACGAATTTATTAGTTCTATACTCTTAACGGTGTTACATCAATAAGTCTAATAATTCACGGTCCGATCTTCTACAATCTCACTGCACAGGATGCCCCACTCGTAAGTCAACAACATGAACGAGTCAGATCACCTCGTTTGTATCTAATACAAAGCGGGTCGCATCCACAGTGTATCCACATTGTAGTCAGGAAGAATTCGAAGACCTAGACTCTCTAGGTAACCGTCAAACACCTTAACCGTGAGGGCCTTTCTAAATGGATCAACAATGTTGTGCTCCGAAGCTATTTGCGTGATTGTCACGGCTCCGCGGTGCACAATCTCGCGTATCATGTGATACTTACGGTCTCTATGCTTGCCCCTTTTATGACTCTGAGGTTCTCTCGAGTTGGTTATGAAGGGATTTTGAATTCCCGCAGCGGAAGACGTTGTGAAACGTCGTTGATCCGTTGTGTAATTCCTATCTTAAAATTGAATCTATCTCATAGACACTAGGCTAAACATACAAAGAAGAAGAAGAAGACAGTAAGTAAAAAGTACTAACCTCTTGAAGAACTCTTCTTCAACGTTTTCTACTTCTCCGATCACGATCTCTCTCAATCCAACGTTCTCCTCGAACACGAACAACGATACGAACAGGGAGACACCTCCAAAGGGTCTTCTCGGTTGTTCTCGGGAGGTTGAGGGGGAGTAGGTGGGACACCCTTTGGTTTTGAGTGAGGGGAAGTTTTAGAGAGAATTGAGAGAGTTCTAGAGAAAAACACTTGCTCTCTTTGGATAGAAATCCAAAAAATGGCAAATGGCATACCAAAGGCTTCTTGCAAAGCCTTTAAATACTATTGTGTGATGGAGTTAAAACCTCCACCAAATCACAATTTTACCACAACCATATACTATACAAATCACATTTGCATATTATATAATATAAGGTATCTCATACCTTATTATACAAATCTCATTTGCATAAATGTGGAATTATAAATTGAATCACATTCAATTTAATTTCTCTCAATTCAATTTCTCCAATTAGCACTAATTAATCAATTAGGTCATACTATAGTTTATTATGAATCTCATTCACATCAAAATATATATTATGTCATCTATATCTCATATAAATGAGATAAATACGCAAATAATGAATTTGAACACTTCAAATTCACACCAAACTGTAAACCCTCAATTTGAGCCAACCGAGGGACCTAATGGACCTACACGTGACGAGCTCCAATGATCCGAGACTAACCTGTCAAACTCTTTGACCCGGTTATTCAACATTCATTAGCTACGGTAACACTCCACTAAAGCCCGTAGCTGCACTCTCATCACTGTAGGACAAGTTCTGTCCATCGATATAACCAATACCCATGAGTCGACCCTTCACAGGTTGTTCGTAGTCACAGCTGGGTCAAATTACCGTTCAACCCTTGTGTCTACCTGTTGCTCCTTAAATCCCACTGCTCCTCTAATGAACAAGTATGTTGAATGCTCCAACCATAAACAACAACCCTCTCAAGCCAATGAGAGAGTGGGGCCCCGTTGTTCAAGCCCTGGTGACAACACTTAAGGGAACAACCTCTCTAGTTTCCCTAAGTCGGGAACGAGTGAATTCCTTCTTGCGTAGTCAAGTTCCCAGCTCCCCACGTGGTCCAGCCCCTGAGAAGATAGGCATATTGGGCGAGCAACAGTGGCCACCCTCACCCGTACTAGTCAAAGGACAGACCCCCGCAAATAGGAGTGCGTAACAAAGAATAAGGGATTAAGGTCGAGTCACTAATTGTCATCTACGAATTTATTAGCTCTATATCTTTACTGCGGTGTTACATCGAAGAAGTCTAATAATTCACGGTCCGGTCTTGTACAATCTCATTGCAGGATGCCCCCACTCGCATGTCAACCACATGTACTAGTCAGATCACCTCGTTTGTATCTAATACAAAGCGGGTTGCATCCACAGTGTATCCAGGACTAGGTCTCCAATCCTATCTACATACTGTAGACCGTTCAGGTCATTAACTCGAACGTGATCCTCCCTGTGTGTCCACTACACACCATTCAAGTTCTTACTTCTCTCATAATGCAATGACCCTGGAGCTTAGTTTATTGGATTAAGTTTATGAAATATGTGAGACACAAAGTTGAAATAAATAACTCTTATTTATTATACAATGTTGAAATAAATAACTCTTATTCTTTTACAACTTGAATATTACAAACTACACGAGATGAGGACATACATCCCAACAACCTTATTCTTATACCATTGACCATTTAGGTTATATTCTTGAACACAATCCAAATAGTGTCCACTACACTGATGTTCAAGATATATGTTATAACCTTGGAGCTTAGTTTATTGGATTTATAAAGCAAGATTGTAATTCTATCAAAACAAATACCCCTTTATTTATTTGATCAAAATTACACAAGTTTAGATCATAAATCCCAACAATCTCCCACTTGACCTAAAGCTTGTGGAGTATTAATACATTCTGAAGAATGTAAATACAATAAACTAGGGCATTTAAACCCCTTTTGTACAACATACTCTCACTTGCCCTTGTTGGGGAAGACTTGAAACCTAGACCTTCTAAGTGACTCTCAAAACACAAGCCATGAGAGCCTTTGTAAAAGGATCAACAATGTTGTGCTCTGAGGCTATCTTCGCGACAATCGCGCCTCCTCTATGCACGATCTCCCTGATAAGATGATACTTTCGTTCTATGTGCTTTCCCCTCTTGTGACTTCGGGGTCCCCTCGAATTTGTCATTGCACCACTGTTATCGCAATACAGTGTGATTGGCAAAGTCATATTTGTAAAAACTTCTAAATTTAGCATGAATTTCCTTAACCAAACGGCATCCTCATCTGCTTCACAAGCTGCTACATATTCGGCCTCAATGGTGGAATAATTCAACGAAATTATGTAAATCTAAGTGTCAAATTCGAAACCATCTAATTTGAACAACCGTTAATACATCTCATGCAAAAACAGTAAATCCCACCTCATTCTTGAAAAATCCAATACATAAATCAAGAACGCAATTGGGCTCTGCTACCAATTGAAGGGAAAAGGAATCCTGCAGCGGAAGCGATTGTGAATCGCAAGCTCTTGATTTAGTTACAACGATTTAATTCATGAACGTAAACAACTAGATTAAGCATAGACCAAAATGGACAACAAGCAATGTTACCTTTGAAGAACGTTTCTTCAAGTTCTCCTCTCTCCCACGATCACGATCTCAACAACTGGAACACAAACGGACAAAGACACGACCACTGGATCTTCTCCGTTGTTCTCTAGGTGAGGGAGGAATGTGGGTTCCCTTTAGGAGAGGTGAGGTATTTTGTGAGAGAGATGTGTGTTTTGGAACCCTTCCAACAACACAACAAAGAGCTTCAAAAACTTATTACCTAGTTGCATCTCATGCAACCATATATATAGGAAATATGATGGAAATGACCATCCTACGCCTCCTTTATTCTCTCTTTAGTATATGGTTTATATGTGAATCTAATTCACATTAAATCTATAAATTATTTTAATTATATCATATATAATTGATATAAAACCTCATGTATGAAATTGAACACTTCAATTTCATTCCTAAGTTTTTACCCTCAATGTTACCATGTTAAGCCAATGGAGGGACCTAATGGATCTACAGTTCATGAGCTCCAATGATATGAGATTAACTGATCAAACTCTTTGATCCATTTAATCAATATTCATTAAATACAAGTCACTCCATTATAGACTTGTTCTTTGCACTCTGCTCCTTTGTAGATATTATTGTGTCCACTGATATAGTCATTACCCATGAGTCGACCCTTCACACGTTGTTCGTAATAACGGTTGGGTCAAATTACAGTTTTACCCTTGTGATTACCTCTTTGCTCCATAAGCACCACTCATCCTCTAATGAACAACAAGTATAAGGTCCTACCTTAAACTCAAACCCTCATAGGCCTGGAGTCAGTTCTTAAGGGAACAACCTATCTAATTCCTTAGTGTAGGAATGAGTGAGTTCCATCTTGCACAATTAAGTTCCCAGCTACCTACGAGGTTCTGTCCCTGAGAAGGTAGGCTTATTGAGTCGGCTACACGCCACTCTCACCCATACTAGTCTAAAGACAAACCCCTATAAGCAGAAGTTCTTAATTTGTTCGGGATTCAGGTGTAGTCACTAATGACCATCCATAAATTACTAGTTTTATCCTGTTAACGGTGTTACACTTGTTAAACTAATGATTTGCGGTCCGGTCTTGTATGAACTCTTTATACAGGATGCCCCCACTCGCATGTCAACTACATGAAAGAGTTGGATTACCTCATTTGTACTAATTAGAAAGTGGGCCACATCCTTGGTGTTACAAGAATGTGGTTTCCAACGTTATTCTTATACCATAGACCATTTAGGTTATATTCTTGAACATAATCCAAACTGTGTCCACTATACTGATGTTCAAGACATATGTTATAACCTTGTAGGTTAGTTTATTAGATTTATAAAGCAAGACTGTAATTCTATCAAAACAAATAACCCTTTATTTAATTGATCAAAATCACACAAGTTTAGGGCATAAGTCCCAACAATATATAGTTTTAATGCTAATAAGATCCACAAATTGATTATATACTAAGGAGAGAATCAAAGAGGGATAGGATTGTGATTCCTATCCAATTTCCCAATCAATAGTTGGATATGATGCAACTTTGAGTATGATTTTTACACATAACCCTAGAGTTCTCTCTTTTGTGTTGCAAATTGTTCCAAACACATTTCTAAAAGATCACCTCATCTCATCATAAGAGGAACCCACCTTCCTCCCTCACCTAGAGTACAACAGGGAAGATCGAGTGGTGGATCTTCACACGGTTCGGGTTCGTTTATGAGATCGTGATCGCTGAAGGAGGAACTCGTGAAGAAAGTTTTCTTCAAAGGTAAATTCTTGGTGTCCTAAGTTATAAAGCATGCTTAATCTTTGTTGTATAGTTCTGGTTTTAGATGCATGTAACTAAATCGGGAAAATGTGATTGACAATCGCTTCCGCTGTGCGATTCGATCCCTTCACACCATAATTATAAATTCTCAGTGGTGCTTTATATTATAATGTATCTATATGCATCATGCTTATTCCCTAATTGAACTCAAATTCAAATGATCCAAGAACCCTTTACGACTTACAAAGTGGACCTAATTGACCTACAGATTAGAAGCTCCAACAATACAAGATTATTCAGTTAATCTCATTAACCTCTTAATCAACGTTCGTTAACTATGGGAACTGTCACGGCCCCTCCCGAACAACCTGCTAACTTAGCCCGGAAGACGGCATGAAGCCAACAGACATTGTTTACCTCTTAACAATACCTGTTAACCCTATTCTACCTGATGAACATGCTATGCTCGCATATGGAACACTTTAATCGTAACACAGCGGAAACCTTATAACTACTAAACATGCATAAGGAGAAACTCTTCTTAAGTCTCTCTTGAAATCTTAAACGAGCAAGAGCATCACAACTTAAAACATAACAACCACTGTGTATACAACCACTAATGTACAAACAGCTATAACTACATAGTCCTCTCAAAACAAACTATAACTCATAAGGACTTGCTATACAACACCAGCCACATACAAAGTATCAAGACATAAGGAGGTTCAAGCAGGCTATGGCAGGATATCAGGTACCAGGAGCTCGATCTCTACCTGAAAAGTTTGGAAACATTGAAAGAATGAGCTAAAAAGCTAAGTGAGTGACTGTGTTTAAAATCTATAACTTGTAAAACATGTCATCTGAAAACTAATGAGCATATGCATCTGTATTCAAGCGTAAAATATAAACATGTAATCATAATAGCTTTTCAGAAAAACCACCATGTATATCGTTAAAATCTCGTAAGGCATGTAAATGATATAAACTCTTTTTAAAACATGTCACAGTCTACGTTGTGTAGGGCACGCCCAGTACAACCAACGTTTGTTCTACGATGTAGTGGGGCTCGCCCAGCACTCCCATCGTCTTTTTCTTAGTGGGGCCCGCCCAGCACTCACGACAACGCTGTTGTCACGGAGTACACTCAACGTCGACAACAGAAATGACCTGTGTGCACACAGTAACATAAAGCCTGGAGCTCAATATCTCGGATGATCACATGAAAACATTTGAACATGCCTGCTTATCTTTTCTTTCATAAAACTCAAGCTTACTTAGCTTGTTCATAAAACTGCGAAATCTTTAAAAACATACTTGCTCGAAATCATAACATTTTCATAAACTTCGAAAATTCAATAAACATATGCTCGTGTATAAATTTCATCAAGACATTTAGGCTCACCATGAACACTTTAAAACATTTATAAGAAATCATGAATGCTCATAAACAAGTGTTCAAGGAAAACAATAAACATCTAAACCCTTTCATTCAAGCAAAACTTGTATTTCTTAAAACATAATTCAAGCATATAGAACATTTTTGAAGTTCGTTTTGTCACTCATGATATTAAAACTAGAACCTTGGCCCGCATACACTCGACCTATTTCCTCTTGGCTTGTCACAGAATTAAAAACCAACTATTAGATCCTCGAGCTCATGCTTTTTAACCTTGAAATTACGAGAAAACACACTTTCAAATTTTCCAGCATTTTCAGATCTTGTGTTCTATTTTTGATGACCATAACTTCTTTATTA
Organism: Trichosanthes cucumerina; assembly: GCA_036507285.1. Classification (NCBI taxonomy): domain Eukaryota; kingdom Viridiplantae; phylum Streptophyta; class Magnoliopsida; order Cucurbitales; family Cucurbitaceae; genus Trichosanthes; species Trichosanthes cucumerina. The sequence goes on along the minus strand of CM071843.1, from coordinate 19,854,433 downwards.
CTTATACAAAATTATGTAATTTATACCAAACACTTCCTTTTTGAACCCTCTAAAACTCTTATGAAGATATGAAAATGAGATTCCAAACGGATTTGTTCGAATTTAGCTCGAAAGATACTTTCTTCAAAACAACTTCCTGCTGTTCCAGTTTCGTTTTTCCTGCTGCACAACAAATTTAACCTGAGATTTAAGACATCTTCTAGACATTTTCTACTCACGTTTTCTTCTCGAAAACTGTAGGAAATTCAATAAGCTATCGAACCATACCAATTAGAGCTTCTGATTCCAAGTATATAGATCAGTACAACTAAAAAGCCAGAGACTTCTCGGATTTGACATTAGACTCTGTCTTCTGTCTTCCTCTTCACAAAAGAGTGGCTTAAGATCCGAATTTGCTCGAGCTTCCTTCACGAATTTTGTTCCAATATGAGTTAACTTGCATGAAGCAAATCCTAAACTCTTACCTCTTCCTTTGGAGCTCGAGATGAACAGAAAACCATAATACAATTGAATTGATTAACTTGCTGTTATAAAGTCATACCTTTAGTTCTTCTCCTCTCTTCTGCAACTTCAGCTCCAAAAACCACCTTCTTCCTCTTCCTTTATGCTTCTCCCACAAAATCCTCAGCTCCTCCTTGTTGAAATGAGAAGGAAATCGATGGAATGAGTTGTTTTTTAAAAAGAAAAGAAAGGTGGGGGTCCCACCTTCAACTTTCCCCTTTTTCATTATTTTCCTTCTTTTCTTTTCTTTTCTTTTCTTTTTAAAACAAACCAACTATAATATACTATCCTTTCCTTTCTTATTTTCCTTTGTTTTTGTTTTTTTTTTTTGAATTCCAAAGAAAGATATGGGGTTTACAACTTACCTCCCCCTTATAAAATTTCGTCCTCGAAATTTTGATCTTTAAGTGGAAATCGTCAGTACTTCCTCCTCATTTGGTCCTCTAACTCCAAGGTTGCCTCCTCCACTCCGTGATGTCTCCAACGAACCTTCACAAGTGGGATCGTCTTGTTTCTTAAAACTTGTTCTTTCCTGTCGAGGATTTGAACTGCATCCTCTACGTAACTCATGCCTTCTTCCAACTCAACTGGTTGTGCTTGCAACACATGAGTCGGATCTTGAATATACTTCCTCAACATGGACACATGAAAAACATCATGTACTCCAGATAGTTCTGCTGGCAACTCTAGTCTTTAGGCTGCTGGCCCAACTCGTCCCATTACTTGATAAGGACCAACATAACTATGACTTAACTTACCTTTCTTGCGGAATTTTACGACACCTCTCCACGGAGATAACTTCAAGAAACCTTGATCTCCGACTTGCAATTCTAAGTCTTTTTGTCGCTTATTTGTGTAATCTTCTGACGGTCTTAGGCTACCTTAAGATTCTCCCTGATTACCTTAATATTATATGTCGTAGCTTTTACAAACTCAGGACCGATAAGCTTTCGATCTCCTACTTCGTTCCAATATATGGGTGTTCTACACGACCTTCCATAAAGAGCCTCAAATGGTGCCATGCCAATACTTTACTGATAACTGTTATTGTAACCGAACTCCATAAGTGATAGGTGTGTATCCCAACTTCCCTTAAATTGAAGAACACATGCTCTCAACATGTCCTCTAAGGTCTTGATGGTCCTTTCTGCCCATCTGTCTGAGGATGGAACGTTGTACTAAAATTCAACTTTGTTCCCATAGCCTTTTGTAAGCTAGGCCAAAACTTAGAAGTAAATCTCGGATGTCTATTTGAACCTTTGGACACTGGCACTCCGTACTGATTCACAATTTTGTCGACGTATAGCTTGGCTAGCTGATCAAGTGTAGAGGTCGCTTTAATCGGTATAAATCGTGCTGTTTTAGTGAGTTTATCAACTATTACCCAAATACCATCATGTCCACTTGAAGTACGTGGTAATCAAAACAGAAAATCCATAGTGATATGCTCCCATTTCCATTCCGGCACTGGTAATGGATTAAGGAGTCCTCCTGGTCTCTGTCTAACTGGTTTAACCTGCTGGCAGATCAAACATCTATCAACATAATCAGCTATCTCTCGCTTCATCCCAGGCCACCAATACGTCCCCTTCAAAGTATTGTACATCTTGGTGCTTCCTGGATATATAGCGTAAGTTGAACTGTGAGCTTCCTCTATAATAGCATCTTTAAGTTTCCTAACACTCGGAACGCATAGTCTTCCTTGCCTCTCTATGACCCCGTCTGATCTCATCTTAAACTCTGCTTCTGGGCCCTGTTTGGACTTTCCAAACATTTAGGCAGGTTACTATCATCTGGTTGTCTTCTCACAATTTCTGCTATAAGTGAAGACCTGACATGGAAATGCGCTAAGAGACCCCCTGAACTCTCGGCAGTCACAGCTGCCTTAGAATCCCTTAGAGTACTTAAAAATGTTGCTCGAATACCACACAAAGCATCCCTAGGAAATATTGACTTCCTGCTCAATGCATCTGCTACCACATTCGCTTTACCAGGATGGTATTCTATGGTACAATCATAATATTTAATCAGTTCTAACCATCTTCTCTGTCTCATATTCAACTCCCTCTGATCAAAGATATACCTCAGACTCTTATGATCTGTAAAAATATGACACCTCTCACTAAACAAGTAATGCCTCTATATCTTCAATGCTAAAACAACTACTGCTAACTCGAGATCATGGGTAGGGTAATTACACTAGTGCTTTTTCAATTGCCTTGATGCATAACCTATTACTTTTCCTTATTGCATGAGCACACCTCCCAAACCTTGCCTCGAGGAATCACAATAAATTACATACTCTTTTCCTGTTATAGGAAGTGTCAGAATAGGTGTTGTAACTAATCTCTTTTTCAACTCCACGAAAACTATGTTCTGATTATCGACCATTCAAACTTAGCATTCGTCCTTGTCAAAGTTGTTAAGGGTAATGCTAATCGTGAGAAATCCTGAATAAACCGTCTGTAGTATCCTGCCAAGCCTATGAAACTACGTACCTCTGTCGCACTATTTGGTCTTTCCCAGTTAACTACTGCTAACACTTTATTCAGATCAACACTAACTCCATTTGGTGAGACAACATGCCCCAGAAACACTACCTGGTTCAACCAAAACTCACATTTCGTGAATTTAGCGTATAATTGTTTATCACGTAGTGTTTGCAAAATAATCCTCAAATGTTCCTCATGGGCTTTCCTGTCAACCGAGTAGACTAGTATATCATCAATGAATACTATCACAAACTGATCCAAATACTGATGGAAAATCCTGTTCATGAGATCCATGAAAACTACTGGTGCATTCGTCAAATCAAATGGCATTACTAAAAACTCATAATGTCCGTACCTCGTTATGAATGTTGTCTTTGGAATATCTGATTCTCTTACCTTTAACTGATGGTATCCTGATCTTAAATCAATCTTAGAAAACACTGATGCTCCTCGTAACTGATCAAACAAGTCATCTATACGGGGTAAAGGATACTATCGTGACTTTGTTTAACTGCTTGTAATTAATGCATAATCTAAGGGTACCATCTTTCTTCTTTACAAATAACACTGGAGCTCCCCAAGGCGATACACTAGGTCTGATGTATCCCTTATCCACTAGTTTTTGTAACTGCATCTTCAGCTCTCTGAGCTCACTTGGAGCCATTCTATACGACTTTGCGAAATAGGTGTTGTTCCTGGTAGCAATTCAATAGTCAACTCTACTTCCCTATCAGGTGGCAACCCTGAACAAATCTGCTGGAAAAACATCTAGAAATTCATTCACAATAAGAACATTTTCTGGTTTTAGCTTTTCCTCCTGCACCTTACTACATTGGCAAGAAACGCCGTGCAACCTTTCCTTAATAACTTCTTAGCTTTTAATGCTGAAATCAAACTCGTAGGAATAATCTTCTTTTCACCCCTGAAAACTACTTCAGCCAATCATGGTTTCTTGAAAACAACTTCCTTTCTATGACTGTCATCCATGGAAGCATAATGAGTGAATAAGAAATCCATCCCTAAGATTGCATCTAACACTTCCAACTCTAAAGAAAGAAGATCCACTAACATATTGAGACCCTTTACCAAGACCTCACAATCTCGCAACACTGCATCGACTAGTAAAGCATCATCAATTGGATTGTATATAACTAAGCTCTCAAATAAAGGCTCTAACTTTCTGTTCAGCTTAGTTAGGAACATACTAGAAACAAAGGAATGCGTAGCACCTAGATCTATCAAAACACGTGCAGGTACATTACAAATAGAAATCGTACCAGTAATCACATATGGTGTATCCTCCGCTTCTTGCTGAGTCATAGAGTAGACCTTTCCCTGTTGCCTAGGTCTCCTTACAATTCCCTTCTGTCTTGCACCACTAGTGCCCTCTCCTGCAGCTACTGGAACTCTTGGCGGCTCAACTGTCTGGGACTCAACTCCCTGGTCCCTCTGTGTGGCTGCTCTCAAATGTGGACAATCCCTCTTAAAATTCCCTGACTGTCCACACTGATAACATACACCGACAACAATAAAACATTGGCCTCGATGATTCTTGCCACAATTTGCACGTGGTGTTCTCCTTGCTACACTTGCAGACTCTGCATTTATCCGTGGTCTTCTTTGTAGATCCGGCGCATCGACTAGGTGCTCTTTGACTTTGCCTCGATAGACACCACTAACATTCATCCGCCTCGATGTCCGCGCCACTCGATTCTTAAAGTCTCGACGACTTGAAACATTCACTTTGGTGTGAATCTTCGCGATTCGCGACCGAAAACTACTCGTTGTTGAAGGCCCACGAGTTGGCTCCACTACTGACTGCGCCTCTACTATACTCTGCTCAACATGTAGAGCAGTCTCTACCAGCTGGGAAAAATCAGTGCACTTAGCCATGGTTGTGACTGGGGTACGTATCTCAGGACGTAACCTTTTTTCAAATCTTCGACACCTGTCACTCTCAAATGCCACAACCACATTAGCATACCGCGACAACTAAGTATACTTTCTCTCTTTGCCTCACGATACGTGGTAGGATAATATTTATCTTCAAATATGCCTCTGAAAATTTGTCAATCTAGAGTGCGTGCATCACTGCGCCTGGTTAGTATTGACTTCCACCATCCCTCTACTTCTTTTTGTAGCAGGAATGGGGCTAGCTTGACTTTACGCTCCTTAGGGCAGCTCATCACATCAAAACATTTCTCCAGCTTATTCAGCCAAACCTCGGCGTCAGCTGGATCTGTGGAACCCTCAAACACTGTGGCTCCTAATTTCTTCACTCGTTCTATTCCATATGCCTTCTCTGGATCACTTGCCCTACTCTCTCGGGTCTTCCTACCTCATGTGAGGAAATGGCATGTTGCTCATCTCTGGCCTAAGTTTGGACCCTCGGGCCACTAGATCCCCTCTCAGAATGGCCATGGGTAGGATCCTGAGTCCCGCCCTGATCTGCCTGCATCGTCTGCTAGTAAGTGGTGGCATGACTCCTATAACATATCAACATATTAGACATGTTATGGATACTTAACTCAAATACACAATACTAAACTTCTATTCACATTTTAGCCCTAACTGGATGTGCCCTTATCCTTACTTGAAACATACTCTACTAGTTCAATCTGAACTAACTCAAGAACTTGCTATGACTATTTAATTTATTCTCAGAGCTAACTTGCCTTGTCTCATTCCCATGGAGCTAACTGCTCTGATACAAAGTTGTCACACCCCCTCCCGAACAACCTGCTAACTTAGCCCGGAAGACGACATGAAGCCAACAGACATTGTTTACCTCTTAAGAATACCTGTTGACCCTGTTCTACCCGATAAACATGCTTTGCTCGCATATGGAACACTTTAATCGTAACACAGCGGAAACCTTATAACTACTAAACATGCATTAGGAGAAACTCTTCTTAAGTCTCTCTTGAAATCTTAAACGAGCAAGAGCATCAAAACTTAAAACATAACAACCACTGTTTATACAACCACTAATGTACAAACAACTATATCTACATAGTCCTCTCAAAATAAACTATAACACATAAGGACTTGCTATACAACACCAACCACGTACAAAGTATCAAGACTTAAGGAGCTTCTAGAAGGCTATGGCAGGATATCAGGTACCAGGAGCTCGATCTCTACCTTAAAAGTTTGGAAACATTGAAAGAATGAGCTAAAAAGCTCAGTGAGTGACTGTGTTTAAAATCTATAACTTGTAAAACATGTCATCTGAAAACTAATGAGCATATGCATCTGTAATCAAGCGTAAAATATAAACATATTATCACAATAGCTTTTCAGAAAAACCAGCATGTATATCGTTAAAATCTCGTAAGGCATGTAAATGATATAAACTCTTTTTAAAACATGTCACAATCTACGTTGTGTAGGGCACGCCCAGTACAACCTACGTTTGTTCCATGATGTAGTGGGGCCCGCCTAGCACTCCCATCGTCTTTATCGTAGTGGGGCCCGCCCAGCAATCACGACAGCGTCTTTGTCACGGAGTACACTCAACATCTACAACAGAAATGACTTGTGTGCACACGGTACCATAAAGCCTCGGGCTCAATATCTCAGAAGATCACATGAAAAACATTTGAACATGCCTGCTTATCTTTTATTTCATAAACTCAAGCTTACTTAGCTTGTTCATAAAACTTGAAATCTTTAGAAACATACTTGCTAAAACATACTTGCTCGAAATCATAACATTTCCATAAACTTCAGAAATTCAATAAACATATGCTCGTGTATAAATTTCATCAAGACATTTAGGCTCACCATGAACACTTTAAAACATTTATAAGAAATCATGAATCCTCATAAACAAGTGTTCAAGGAAAACAATAAACATCTAAACCCTTTCATTCAAGCAAAACTTGTATTTCTTAAAACATAATTCAAGCATATAGAACATTTTTGAAGTTCGTTTTGTCACTCACAGTATTAAAACTAGAACCTTAACCCGTACACTCGACCTATTTCCTCTTGGCCTGTCAAAGAAATCAAAACCAACTATTAGAACCTCGAGCTCATGCTTTTTAACCTTAAAATTACAAGAAAACACACTTTCCAATTTTCTAGCATTTTTAGATTTTCTACCCTATTTTCAGACAGCCATAACTTCTTCATTACTTATCTAAAAAAAATGTAATTTATACCAAACTCTTCCTTTGTGAAACCTCTAAAACTCTTATGAAGACATGAAAATGAGATTCGAAACGGATTTGTTCGATTTATCTCGAAAGCTACTTTCTTCAAAACAACTTCATGTTGTTCCAGTTTCGTTTTTCCTGCTGCATAACAAATTTAACCTGAGATTTAAAACATCTTCTAGATATTTTCTACTCATGATGTTTTCACGAAACTTGTCGGATATTCAATAAGCTTTCGAACCATACCAATTAGAGCCTCTGATTCTAACTCTACACACGAGTACAACCAAAACACCAGAGACTTCTCGGATTTGATAGCAAATTCTGTCTTCTGTCTTCCTCTTCACAAAACAGTAGCTTAAGATCCTAATTTGCTCGAGCTTCCTTCACGAATTTTGTTCCAATATGAGTTAACTTGCACGAAACAAAACCTCAACTCTTACCTCTTCCTGTGGATCTCGAGATGAAAAGAAAACCAGAATACGATTGAATTGATTAACTTGCTGTTATAAAGTCATACCTTTAGTTCTTCTCCTCTCTTCTGCAACTTCAGCTCCAAAAACCACCTTCTTCCTCTTCCTTTCTGCTTCTCCCACGAAACCCTCAGCTCCTCCTTGTTGAAATTAGAAGAAAACCGATGGAATGAGTTGTTTTTTAAAAAGAAAATAAAGGTGGGGGTCCCACCTTCCACTTTCCCCTTTTTCATTCTTTTCCTTCCTTTTCTTTTCTTTTATTTTCTTTTTAAAACAAACCAACTATAATATACTATCCTTTCCTTTCTAGTTTTCATTTGTTTTTATTTTTATTTTTTTTGAATTTCAAAGAAAGATCTCGGGTTTACAGGAACACTCCATTAAAATCCCGTCGTTGCACTCTTCTCACTGCAGATATATTTCTGTTTCCATGGATATCGACCAATAACAACAAGTCAATCCTTCAGGAATGTTCGTAACGCCGGCTGTAACGCCCCTACTTTACTATGACCCAAAACCCTAGGGACATTACTACACATGCATGCATTTATAGGCCGAGAAATTAAAAGGACTTAAAAGCCATTTCTCACTTGTAATAAATAGTTCCAGGGATCCCAAGAAAACAAAACATTCAAATCATTAGATAAAACATCACATCAGCTTGGCCTATCAAAAACTGTAGGTAAGTCTAATTTCAACGGAAAACTTAAAGACAACAATATTTCAAATCATGACTATGCGGAAATCGATGCTGGTTCCCATGGTTTTAATCACGCTCTCCTGTCACACGCCCTGCACGTCCTTCCCTTTACCTGAAAAAACATTTTTTAAAAGAAAGGGTGAGTATTGCATAAACAATACCCAGTAAGTAACCTCGCCATTCGAGAGGTTTGGGATATGCATACACATACAATCATGATCTTTAAATTCATTCATAACATACTTAGATGGGAATTAAAACTTTCTAGAGTTGCCAGGTCTTTAATCCATGGCTGCATAGTTAATTGCCAGGTCTTTAATCCATGGCTGCTCATAAAATTGCCAGGTCTTTAATCCATGGTTGTTCATATACTTGCCAGGTCTTTAATCCATGGTCATTCATATAATTGCCAGTCTTTAATCCATGGTGGTGTACATATAATTGCCAGTCTTTAATCCGTGGCTATTCATTGATTGCAGAGGGTCGATTGGTCATCCCGAGTCACTTCAATGATCTCAGGATAACCAATGTCCACACTATTCAATAATTCATTTCGTGACATACAAAATCATGCATAAGATCCCATCAGTCACATAATCATGGTGTACATATCACAATTATCATCATCAACACATCATTCATACTTTCTCATGGACAGGGTGATAAATCATACTTTTATATATAACATGAAACATTCTCATACACACTGCTGTCCTATTCTCACATGAAATAATGGAATTTCTATACATACCATACGAGAATACTTTCACATAAAATAATGGTTCAATTTCACGTAATACATAGAGGCATTTGCACATAAAATGTCGCGTATTCTCAAAATAATAATTGTGTATTATCACGTGAAAACTATAAACTGATTCGCATAAAATCGTGAAATTCATTTTCATATACTTCCATTAAAAGTTCGGCACGAGGTCCCTTACCTCGAGCTTCGATTTTTATTCCAAAATCTAATCGAACTCCCTGCCTAATCTCCTTTTAGCGAAACCTGATTCACATCATAATTTCTGAAATCAAACTCCAAGTATTCACACTTAAACCCTAATCATGCGAAACTCGAAATACTGCATTAAGACGTCGTGTCTCGCTTACCTCGAGCTCAAGGCGAACACCTACTAATTCTTAGTTCGTCTTGACGATCAATCCCGCTCCAAATTCGCTTCCTACAAAAGATATCCGAACCCGTAACCTAAGTTCTCAACCAAAACGCTTAAATAATCAACAGGACACAAATAATTCTATAACGAACTCGAGCATCAAAGACGATCTCTCACCGAACGATCAAACCTCATTTCTTTGTAAGGTCACACGGCGGTAGGAGCGGATTCTCGGCCGTGCGTGTGTGAACGGGTGCCGGAGGTCGCAGGCGTGAGTGGCGGCGGTGGGCGACCGGACGGCGGCGACGTCAAAGCAGCACACCGGCGGTTGGAGCTTCGACCAAGGCGACCTCCGACACGAGCAGCAGCAGCGGCCGGTCTTCGGTGCGGGACCCCCCTTCGCTCGTGAACGGCTGTACGAGGATCAACTCTTCCGGCGGCGGCGGCTGTGAGTCGATCGTCGGTACCTCGCAAGAACTTCTGTGCTGTAGGGTTCGGTCGGCGGTGAGCACGGAACCGGACTGTAGCTACCTCCCTTGCGAGCGAGCACTCCGGCTAGGGCTTCCTTCCTCGACGTCCGGTGCGGCTAGGAGAACGTATTGGAGTGGCTTCGTGGTTCGTCGGCGGCAGCAGCAGTGTGAACGCTCTTCAAGTGGTTCGGCCGGCGAAGGTCACGGTGGTTGGATGGAGGCTCACGGCTAGGGCATAAATTGTGATGGAGAGAGAGCAGCCGGTCTTCTTCCTCTAGGATTAGGGTTAGAGTAAGATGAAAAATAGTGTGAGAGATAAAGTTAGGGTTTGGGAAAATGTTTAAGATGGAGAGGATGAGGAAGATTAGGGTTAGGGTTTGTACATGTTGGTGGTTTCACTTAAGGAAGCTTATATACCAACAATTTAGGTTAACTCAAATTGCTAAGGTAGCCCTCCATTACATGTTAATAACCAAAATGCTCTTGGACTTCCCTTTTCTTTCCATTTCATATCTCATCTCATCTTATAGGGAACCATTCATTTAAACTAAACAAAATTTAAGGTTTCACTCTCCCCGAGCTTGATTAGAACTCCAAAACGACTAAATACAGCGGCTAATAGAGTGTTAATTAAAGTAATTAATAGTACCTGAGATGGCGGTCGTCACAATCTTCCCTCCTTAAGAACTTTCGTCCTCGAAAGTTCCTATTCTTGGAATAGTTCAGGATATTTAGCGCGTACTTCCTCTTCTCGCTCCCAAGTAGCTTCCTCCTCGCGCGGTGGTTCCGCCACAATACCTTAACTAAGCCGATCTCACGATTCTGGAGGGTCTTTCGATCTCTTGCAATAATTTATGCGATGCGTTCGCCATAACTCGGATCTTACGTTAATCGCAATGGTTCAAGTCTATGACATGAGTCGGATCCGGGACGTACTTTCTCAACATGGAGACATGGAATACGTTATGAACATTGAAAGAGAAGGCGGCAGTGCTAATCTGTAGGCCACTGCACCAATCCTCTCTAAAATCTCAAATGGTCCGATGAATCGCGGACTCAACTTCCCTTTACGGCCAAACCTTAGAATTCCCTTCATTGGAGCCACCTTAAGAAACACGTGGTCCCCAACCTCGAATTCTAGTCCCTTCGCCGTCTCGTGTCGGCATAATTCTTTTGTCTCGACTTGGGCGGTCTGCATTCGTGTGCCACGATCTTTTGCATTGCCTCATTAGTGATCTGTACTAATTCTGGACCCAACAACTGACGTTCACCAACCTCCTCCCAGAACACTGGAGTTCTGCAACGTTTCCCATAAAGAGCTTCAAATGGAGCCATTCCGATGGTCGACTGATAACTGTTGTTATAAGCAAACTCCATTAGATGCAAATGAGCGTCCCAACTACCTGGGAAATCTAAAGTGCAAGCTCGCAACATATCCTCTAATATCTGATTTAATCGTTCTGTCTGCCCATCCGTCTGTGGATGAAAAGCCGTACTGAAGTTCAACTGCGAACCCAAAGCTCTCTGTAAACTCCTCCAGAAGTTGGAGGTGAAACGTGGATCCCTATCTGAAATAATCTTGACTGGGATTCCATGTAAACGGACTATCTCTTCCAGGTAAAGCTGTGCCCACTTATCTGTAGAATAGGTGGGTTTCCCTGGTATGAAGTGTGCTGACTTTGTTAACCTGTCCACTATGACCCAAATCACTGTGTAACCTCGTAAAGTTCTAGGCAATCCAACTATGAAATCCATAGAGATCTCCTCCCATTTCCACTGAGGCACATGTAATGGTTGTAGCAATCCTGCGGGCCTCTGTCTAGGTGCCTTCACCTGCTGACAAGTCAAACACTTGCTGACAAACTCCGCCACGTCGCGCTTCATGTTGTACCACCAAAACGATTGTTTCAGATCTCGGTACATCTTGGTACTGCCAGGATGCATAGAAAATGGTGAGTTATGGGCTTCGTTCAAGATCTCAGTTCTTAGCTTGTCCTTGTCTCGCACACACAATCGCCCCCCGAAATAGCAATCCTCCATCGTGGATAGGGAAAACTCGTCAACTCACTGCGATTCTATCGCAGTAAGTTTTTCCACTAAGCGAGGGTCCACTTGCCGAGCCTCTATAATACGTTGCCTCAAGGTCGGTTGGATCTGTTAATCGGGCTAATCGAGAGGTGTGGTCTTTCCTACTAACACTGCGCAATTTCGGCTCGGGCAAACTCGCTTTGCTGTAACTCTCTGTTGTCTGTCACTCGTGCAAAGAAGTATGCATCAAGCTTCTCGCGAGGGCATCGGCCACTACATTAGCCTTACCGGGATGGTGCTGTATGTCAATATCATAATCTTTCACCAATTCCAACCATCTGCGTTGCCTCATGTTCAATTCCTTACAGGTGAGCAGATACTTGAGACTTTTATGATCTGTGAAAATCGAATTTTCTCGCCATCTGAGAGTAGTGTCTCCGGATCTTTAATGCAAATACCCGCTGCTTTGCTAATTCCGGTCATGAGTCGGGTAATTCCTCTCGTGCGTCTTCAATTGTCGGGATGCATAAGCTATTACTTTACCGTCTTTGCATCGAGTGCACCCAACCCTTTCTTGGAAGCATCATTGTAAACCACAAAGCTCCTGTTCCTCGGGGAATCTGTAAGAATCGGGGCCGACACTAATCTCGTGCTTGAGTTCGGAAACTTGCTTCACACGCATCATCCCACACAAAAGAGTTTCCCTTACGCGTCAATCGAGTCATAGGCGTGGCTATCTTGGCAAAATCTCGCACAAAGCGCCTATAGTATCCTGCAAGACCCAGAAAACCACGTACTCTGAATCGCGTGGTCGGACGAGGCCACCGTGTGACGGCCTCCACTTTCATTTGGATCAACAGAGACTCAAACTTGGACACCACATGCCCTAGAAAAGATACTGCTCGAGCCAAAATTCACACTTGGAGAATTTTGCATACAACTTATTCTCTCTCGGTGTGAGTAAGACTTTCCTCAGTGCATTTCATGTTCTTCATCACACACGGAGTATATCAATATATCATCGATGAATACAATCACGAACGTATCAAGAAACTCCTTGAACAAGCGGTTCATCAAGTCCATGAAGGCGGCGGGAGCATTGGTCGGACCAAAGCGGCATCACTTTGTGAACTCGTAATGCCCATACCGTGATCCGAATGTTGTTTTAGGGATATCCCCTCACGATCCTCAATCGATGGTAGCCCGATCTCGGATCGATTTTTGAGAACATCGCGCGCTCCTTGCAATCGATCGAACAAATCATCTATTTCGGGGAGAGGATATTTATTCTTGATTGTAACTTTATTCAACTCCCTGTAGTCTATACAAAGCGCATGGATCCGTCTTTCTTTTTCACGAACAATATGGGGTGCTCCCGGGGTGAGACGCTTGGGCGTATAAACCCTTTGTCTAGCAAGTCCCAGAATCACCTTTAGTTCTTTCACTCTCTTTGGTGCCATTCTCAGATGGGGCCTTGGATATCGGGTCGCCCCCAATTCCAATCCAATGTTAAAATCTACCTCCCGGGTGGAGGTATTCCGGGAGATCCTCGGGAAGACGCGTCAGTAAACTCATTCACTGGCAGCTGCTGATGTCACTGAGATCTCTCGCACCTTGCATCTAGTATGCGAGCTAAGACACCCCAAGCTCCCGATGCAATAACTTTTCGGCCTTAAGGGCGTGAATTACCTTAGGCCTACTTCCTGCTATAGTGCCTCTCGAACTCAGAGCTGGGTTGGTTAGGAGGAGTGAACACTACCTCCTTCCTGAAACAGTCAATACAAGCATGGTTCTGCGCTAACCAGTCCATGCCCAATATTACATCAAAATCAAACATATCTAGAACCACTAGGTTCACTGCTAACTCATGGTCTGCGATGGTCACACTACCATCCTTGACTTTCATATTGGCTAACAAATTTATCACGAGAGTGGATACAGATAGGGCATCTCAGAATCGTTCTAGTTCTAATTCAGCTTGACTTACAAAGGATGCAGAAATAAAAGAGTGCGTAGAACCAGAATCAAATAGTACAAAGGCGAGGTGCCCAAGTAATGGAAGTGTACCTGTAACCACTGAGTCTGAGCCATAGATGTCTCGACTGGTGCTTGCATAGGCTCTCCCTTGTTGTATGGCTGGCTTCACAGCAGGCCCACTACTCATAATCTGTGGCTGGCTAGTGCTGGCTTGATTCGGGCAGATATTAGCTCTGTGCCCTTCCTTTCCACACTTGAAACATGCTCCGGACCGGGCCATACATTTACCCCAGTGCAGTTTACCACATTCCTTGCACTGTGGCCTATCTCCTGTGCTATTCCGAGATCTGTTGAGTGGTGGTTTCGATGGAACTTGTACGGAAATGCCCTGGTCTATGCGGTGTCTGTTGGGGCGCTGTGAGTGGAAATGGGCCTGGTCCCACTTCCTCTTATGATTCGCCATGGTTTGCCAGAGTTAACTACCACTGCTTTGTGCGATCCCGAGCTGCACCCAAATCGCCCGCCACTCTCACCGCAGAGGCGTAATCGGGAGGTGCTAATGCTTGAATAAAGCCTCGTACATTCTCATCTAGCCCCATGATGAAGCGCTTTCGGTCTTCTTTGCTTCAGATCCACTAGCTCGAGGGGCAAACGGGACAGACGGGTAAATTCCCTCTCATATATCTCCACTTTCGCCTCCTGTTGCGCGCATTTGCAAAAATGCACGCGCCGCTTCAGAACGAGTGCGGCGCAGGATAGAATTTCCGCTGAGAATGCTTCCTTGAATAGATTCCAAGTAATCGTCTCTCCATCGCAACAATGGTTCTTGGGCGGACTCCCACCACAAGTACGCGTCATCCTCGGCATGAAGGTCGCCACAGGACACCCTCTCGGTCCTCGTGGCGGTTCATCGATCGAAGATGGTCTCAATGGAGGCGACCACAACTCCGCCACGGTGGGGTCACCTGGAAGACCCATTGAAAGGTCTCGGATCGTACTTCCTGAAGTCCTTCAGGTAACGGGACTCCAGGGTTGCGTCGTTTCGCCCCTGGTTTGCTTGGGCCAACTGGGTGGCTACTGTGGCTCGCACTAGGCTCTGCATGGCCTCCACCATCATAGTCATAACATTCGCGTTCCCCCAGTACGCCCACGGGGGCAGCTGCGCAGTACATTCTCGACGACGGTCGGGCGGGTCACGGGGAGGTCTCGAACGGGTGGAGTAATCTCTTCCTGATCCAGGGGTAATTCCGGCTGGGCGTCAACATTTACCCTTGCCCTCCGGCCCCTACCACGTCCCCTACCTCTCCCTCGGCCTCTAGGTGGCATTATGTCAAAACTACAATATAGAGAGTTTCTAGCTCAGTTTTCTTTACTTTCAAATCATAAGATAGAATCACCCCGTGGGGCTTTTAAGGTTATGTATGCATAAAACTGTATCATATCATAATCATTACTTTCTTAATGAAATGTCGGAACGTACCTGGCGGTGACTGGAAGCGTTGTTAAACCATGGGAACTACTCTGTGCTTACTCTGTAAGCAAGTCTACAGAACCCTTAACCTAGGGCTCTGATACCAACTGTAACGCCCCTACTTTACTATGACCCAAAACCCTAGGGACATTACTACACATGCATGCATTTATAGGCCGAGAAATTAAAAGGACTTAAAAGCCATTTCTCACTTGTAATAAATAGTTCCAGGGATCCCAAGAAAACAAAACATTCAAATCATTAGATAAAACATCACATCAGCTTGGCCTATCAAAAACTGTAGGTAAGTCTAATTTCAACGGAAAACTTAAAGACAACAATATTTCAAATCATGACTATGCGGAAATCGATGCTGGTTCCCATGGTTTTAATCACGCTCTCCTGTCACACGCCCTGCACGTCCTTCCCTTTACCTGAAAAAACATTTTTTAAAAGAAAGGGTGAGTATTGCATAAACAATACCCAGTAAGTAACCTCGCTACCGAGGTTTGGGATATGCATACACATACAATCATGATCTTTAAATTCATTCATAACATACTTAGATGGGAATTAAAACTTTCTAGAGTTGCCAGGTCTTTAATCCATGGCTGCATAGTTAATTGCCAGGTCTTTAATCCATGGCTGCTCATAAAATTGCCAGGTCTTTAATCCATGGTTGTTCATATACTTGCCAGGTCTTTAATCCATGGCTGTTCATATAATTGCCAGGTCTTTAATCCATGGCTGTACATATAATTGCCAGGTCTTTAATCCGTGGCTATTCATTCAGTTGTGAGGCCGACTGGTCATCCTGAGTCACTTCAGCGATCTCAGGATAACCAATGTCCACACTATTCAATAATTCATTTCGTGACATACAAAATCATGCATAAGATCCCATCAGTCACATAATCATGGTGTACATATCACAATTATCATCATCAACACATCATTCATACTTTCTCATGGACAGGGTGATAAATCATACTTTTATATATAACATGAAACATTCTCATACACACTGCTGTCCTATTCTCACATGAAATAATGGAATTTCTATACATACCATACGAGAATACTTTCACATAAAATAATGGTTCAATTTCACGTAATACATAGAGGCATTTGCACATAAAATGTCGCGTATTCTCAAAATAATAATTGTGTATTATCACGTGAAAACTATAAACTGATTCGCATAAAATCGTGAAATTCATTTTCATATACTTCCATTAAAAGTTCGGCACGAGGTCCCTTACCTCGAGCTTCGATTTTTATTCCAAAATCTAATCGAACTCCCTGCCTAATCTCCTTTTAGCGAAACCTGATTCACATCATAATTTCTGAAATCAAACTCCAAGTATTCACACTTAAACCCTAATCATGCGAAACTCGAAATCATCGCATTAAGGCGTCGTGTCTCGCTTACACCTCGAGCTCAAGGCGAACACCTACTAATTCTTAGTTCGTCTTGACGATCAATCCCGCTCCAAATTCGCTTCCTACAAAAGATATCCGAACCCGTAACCTAAGTTCTCAACCAAAACGCTTAAATAATCAACAGACACAAATAATTCTATAACGAACTCGATACTCAAAGACACGATCTCTCACCGACGATCAAACCTCTCGCTTTGTAAGGTCACGACGGCGGTGTAGGAGCGGATTCTCGGCGTGCGGTGTGTGAAGCGGCGTACCGAGGCTGCGGCGTGGCGGCGGTGGGCGACCGACGGCGACGTAGATCCGAGCAGCACCAGCGGTTGGAGCTTCGACCAAGGCGACCTCCGACACGAGCAGCAGCAGCGGCCGGTCTTCGGTGCGGGACCCCCCTTCGCTCGTGAACTACCGCATGCGAGGATCAACTCTTCCGACGGCGGCGGTGTGAGTCGATCGTCGGTACCTCGCAAGAAACTTCGGCCGTAGGGTTCGGTCGGCGGTGAGCACGAACCGGGATCGTAGCTACCTCCCGCTTGCGGCGAGCACCCGCTAGGGCTTCCTTCCTCGACGTCCCGGTGCGGCTAGGAGAACGTATTGGAGTGGCCGTGGTTCGTCGGCAAGCGGCAGCAGTGTGTGAACGCTCTTCAAGTGGTTCGGCCGGCGAAGGTCACGGTGGTTGGATGGAGGCTCACGGCTAGGGCATAAATTGTGATGGAGAGAGAGCAGCCGGTCTTCTTCCTCTAGGATTAGGGTTAGAGTAAGATGAAAAATAGTGTGAGAGATAAAGTTAGGGTTTGGGAAAATGTTTAAGATGGAGAGGACGAGGAAGATTAGGGTTAGGGTTTGTACATGTTGGTGGTTTCACTTAAGGAAGCTTATATACCAACAATTTAGGTTAACTCAAATTGCTAAGGTAGCCCTCCATTACATGTTAATAACCAAAATGCTCTTGGACTTCCCTTTTCTTTCCATTTCATATCTCATCTCATCTTATAGGGAACCATTCATTTAAACTAAACAAAATTTAAGGTTTCACTCTCCCCGAGCTTGATTAGAACTCCAAAACGACTAAATACAGCGGCTAATAGAGTGTTAATTAAAGTAATTAATAGTACCTGAGATGGCGGTCGTCACACCGGCTGGGTTAAATTATCGTTTTACCCCTAGGTTACATCTTTTACCTTAAGTCCTAGTGCTCCTCTAATGAAAACATGTTTATGGTCCTACCAATAAACAGAAGTTTGTCTCGAGCCAATGAGAGGGTCGAACCCTGTAATACCCCTGAGCACCAAGTATTCGTTTTATTTGTGTTTTCGGTATTTATACTAGACATTTTCTTAGTGGGGCTTTGGGATTTCATAATTTATTTTAAACTTAACACAAACTAAAGAAAATAAATGATTAGGAGTAATTATTTAAGTGCGAGGGCAATTAGGGTGATGGAATGAAGAAGAAGGGCAAAGGTTGAAAAGAAAAGAATAGGATAAGGAAATTAGGATTTTGTAAGATACGTTATTTTGTCTTATTATAAGCACAAAGATCGAGGATCTTCTTCCTTAACTCCTTCCTCTTTCTTCGACCAACAACCATTCTCCTTCTCTACTTTCCGCAACCACCGTGAACCTCACCAAACAAAGCTTAAAGATGTGAACGCCATTTCGCCACACATGCATGGTCTGCTCGTTGTCGAACTCACCTTCGTCGTTGTTTTGTCATAGGAAGACACACGCCTTCAACCACTCATCGATCCACATCAACGAGAGTTGCAACTCTCCGTTCAGCAACCTCCTTAACACCCTGATTCGAAGCCTTAGCGTATTCTCGCTTTTTTGGTGGTTTGTTCGCGCTGCCAAACGATGAACCTGAAGTCCCTCCCTGTCGAACAACCATCGCAAGAATCAAGCACCTCAACCGTCGGTTCACGGTTTCGTTCGAGTTTTTGGGTTATTCTTGCAACCAGTTGTTGGAGTTTTAGGACCAGATCCAAGTAGATAGGACCACGACCTTTCAAAAGATATACTCCATGCTCCAAGACGTGCCTCCACCGGTCGCCACACGTGTTGCCGCTCACCATACTTTGTTCGATTCAATCATTTTCTCTTCCATGAGTTCGTCTTGAGCCCCAGTTATTGGTAATTCAACTTATTTATGTTTGGATTTCAAAAATATGCTAGTTATGGAGGATTTCATTAAGAAATTAACAAATTTTATTTAGGGGTTCGATTGTTGAGCAGATTAAAGGGGAAGTGGAATAGGAACAAAACTTTAGGAGCTTCAATTTAAAGCTAAGGTAAGTGACATCATGTCGAACCTATTCAAAATGGGATAAAAGTTATAGTTTCATTAAAGTTTATGATTTGATATTTCAAAAGTATTACGTCTTAAAATGTTTTAAATGGGATGTTATGAACGTTAGGCTTGATTTATGATTGGTTGATTTAAGCTTAAAATCTATGAAAGTTACGCTATGATTATTAATACGTGACTTCCATAAATATTTGCATCATTATGAATACGTATTTGTATATGTGAAGTATTGATGGGGCCTCATGCATGTTTGTATGTACATGATATAGTTAAGTGAGTGGTTGTGTGATTATTTTCCATATGACTATTGGTTAGAGAGGACTCCACATATGATAGTGGTGAAAGATGTTTTGAAAAATAAGAAACTTTCAATAACATCGACTATGATTGTTTTTTGAAAACGATATCGATGATCTATGATAACGTTTGTTTGATGTTGTGTATGTGACTTTTCTTGTACAAACTATCCAACCTTTTAAGTGTTGGCTCAACATTTTATGCAAAATGTACATGATTAGTTTCAACAAACATAAATTGTTTCCATTGATTCGTGTTAAATAATAGACGAACTTCAAACCTTTTGATAACAAGTATTATAATTAGATTAAAAGAATTATAGAATAGCATAAGGTTGTAGAAATTAGTTGTCTTCAAATTCAAATTTGTTGAGTAATATAACTTTAAAGTCAATTTATGTAATCACTTTAACGTTTCTTAGGCTTCCACCTAACGTCGTTACTATATGCTTCCTAATGGCAATTGAAACCTTTTAAGAAAAACATTGAGATTTAAAGTAGCAACCCAATTAACCAACTAATATTTAAATTCATTTTATCAAGAATAAAATTTACACTATTTTGAAATGTATGGTTTTACAATTGATCCATATATTGTCAGTCGAATCTCAATAGATTTATTATCTAATGAAGTATATTTTTTACAAGTCTTCTTCTTCAGGCTACATTGTGTATATTTCTTTTGCTAGTTTACCCAATAAATAAGAAGTAGTGGCATGCATTTTGAACCTAAGGAGTAAAGGTGTGTGGAAAAACATAATAGGAGCCAAAATGAGCATAAAGCACAGGGTTGGTTTAGTGATGACTTGCTTATTGAGTAATTTATCTTATTGAATACTTATTAACCTCATTGTATTGAAAAGCTTATTTATTTACTCTTCATGCATTTAGCTGAATGACACTAATATGCTTCATATGATATTGAACCTCACTTTCTATTATCAAATGTTATTAGTTCATGCCCTTTGATAGAAAAATAGAACAAATTCACATCACCATTTTGTTTTAAATGTAATATTTATTCTTTGTTATACTCGTCGTGTTAAACTCATCAGTCCTCAATATTGAATATGATGGTTCATTAACTTTAAATGGCTTTGTGAAGAGATAAAATAATTTAACTCTTATTGGTCATATGTTTAAGGGTAGTCTTATTTTATTTACATTGCAATATACTTTTATTGTAAATATTCTTCAAAGATATCTAAAATGAGGAAATGTGACCCTCTATGGTTCAAAAGAAATCAGTTTACGAGCCCTACAATTTTACTATTTTCAATCACTGCTACTACGCAATAAAATAAACGTTCCACAAATGTTGATGAAAATAAAAAACGATGAATGCTGCAAATTGAATACAAAAATGGAAAAATGAAAAAGTCATTTCCTCATCCTCTTAAAAATGAAAAAAGACATGGATGTAGAAAACAAACTAAGTCCATTTACTTGAAATAGGTACTAAAAATATAGTTTTCACTCAATTATCTAAACTAATTAACAAATAACACTCCTATAAAGGGGTTTTCTATATTTCTCAAACAACTATCACCTCTCAAATTTGTTTAAAAACAATTTTAAAAGGCACAAAAAGTCTAAAACAAGTTCTTTAAGTCAAGAGAACAAATAGAAAAGGACATGGCAAGTAAGAAGATGGTTGTGTTTCTAATGATCGTTGTGGTGGTGGCCACAATGAAATTTTCCACTGCTGATAGGTCGACCGACATGGAGGCCAAATTCAAGTCGTTCTTTGGCGACTTAGGTAGCGTGGAGGCCAAATTCAAGTCTTGTTGTAAAACTTGTGAGGAGGAATGCATGGCTAAAGGGAATGACTACAACTCCTGTCATTCGAAATGTGATGAATATTGTGGCAAAAAGGAAGTTCTTTGGTACTTTCTCTACACTCATGAGAAAAATTACTTTTTAACTGTATACATGATAAAAATGTATCAATTTTGTTATCAAAATTTATTGTTAGTTGTTTATTTCGACAAAATGGATGGTGTTGATACATTTATTATTTTTATTACTTGTTAATTGTTGAAGAGTAATTCCATAGTCGGTTGTATATGGGAAAGTATAATTTTTAACTTAACATGACTTTTATTATTCATGTTAAGTATGTTTTTTGTTCGTTTGTATTTTGCATTACTACTAAACTGAAAATAAAAAAATTTACCTTATATGGAATGTTTTGAGTAATAATTGATACCTATATATAAAATAAATGGATTTCTCCCCTTTTTGATTTCTTGACTAATTTTGATTTTCTTTTGTGTATTTTAATTATCGTTATGTTCATTTTGCAGATAAACTCCACATCAATTTTCCTAATTGATAATTGAGGATGAAATGTAGGCGGATCTTTTGAGAGCTACCAATTTGATGTTGATGACAAAATATAATTTGTCCGAATAACATTTATCGACGAACTTTTGATGTTTCTTGCTCTACTTAATAATTTATTTGTTTAATTATACAATATTGTAGTTGGCATTTTTCGTTTTCCTTTTTTATTCCTCTTAACACGAAAAACCAAAAAAGTTTAATTGATTTCTAGCTTCTATTAAATAATTTTAATTCTTATATTCAATTTATTACTTCTAAATATAAAAAATAAGAATAAAAAACTTTACATTTAAGATAAAACATTTAAATATAACTCAACATTTTGATATATATATGAATAACAAAAATTATGCCAAATGGTCTTTTCCAATGACTAAATTACACAAATGTCATTTGTTTACAACAACATTTATGTTTGAGCTTGGTTAAATTTTTTTCATTGTTGTTCTTCCACTCTTACTTTTGAATGTTATGCATCTCTGTCCATTTACGATATAATTTTATTTCTTTTCTTCCCTAGTAAGATTATTAATTTAAGGTAAATGACTTTAGTGTTAATTATTACATATATTTATTTTTAGGTACTAACCTTTTTTTAGTATGATTTACATACATTTAAAAATGAGTTCAAATAGATATAATGAGCTGAAGCAACCAACAAAATGGAGTCTTAAAGATTCGCGAACTATTTTATTATATTCTTAATTTGGACAAGATGTGAGGAAATAAGCACATATATAAGTGGGCAAGAACAAGATGTTAAACAGTTCGAATAAATTGATGAATTTGCTAATATCAAAGAAATAGATTAATGAACTTGGGGACGACACCTACAATTGAAAATAAGCCAGCTACCAAGTTAAAATCTAGAATTATAAATTCATGATTTCTCAATAGCATTCAACTTTTTGATTTGCAATGTATTGTTCTAATGCACGTAGACATCACAACGCCTATTGCACCGTGATGCAAACTCCCATGTTTTCGCTAAATTTTCTTCCATTGTTTTTTCACACCACCTGAGAAAAACTTATTGGCCATAAAAGGTTAGCTAAAATTAAAAAGGTTAGAAAGCAAGAAAGGTTATAAAAAATACATATTTTGTATGTATTAGTTTGCCTCATACGAGATCTCTTCTACAATTAAAAAAGAAAATTCAATTTATTGATTATTTCCTTTAAGAGTGTGTCCATCATTAGTAACTCAACTGTGAGATGGGGATGCACCTAGTTGATTATTAAACGAACATAATAGCATGATATTAAATACTTGAAAATAAATGAAAAAAAAATCAAACAAATAAATTCTTCTGGTTTTAGTATTCGAACAGAAACAAGAGGCCAATCGTTTACTTGTAAAACAAGTTATTTTTGTGGTTTAATTTTTCTAAATTTTGCCTCGATGTTGTGAGAAAAATCATATATTTTATGAGTGTGGGTGGTGGACGCATTTCATGCTTAAGACATTGATTTAATATTTAGTATCCGTTATCAATGTGTAACTCTTGACATGTGTTTATGGCATGAAAATTTAAATCATTGAAGCTGAAGGCTTAACATAGTGAACAAGCAAAGAATATAGTCATACGAAGTCGATGCTCAATGTCACATGTCTTATGAGTGCAATTGTCAATCCTAACTAATTGTGCAAAATGAACTTTTTAACTGACCATACCTTAAAGAGATCACAACTACCGCTGAACCCCATGTTGAATTGTACATGGGTAAAAAGTAACAACTAAAACACATGTGATCAATGGTCAACCAAACACTACCCGTTATATAAATCCCATGGTTGGACTACTTGCAAGATGAAGAGAAGCGAATTGCAATGCATTAGCATCTTCATTATACTTCGTTCTTACTTATTTTAGGTTCTATCTATTTATAGTAATGGTTGGCATCATGTCTTCAATTGATGTTGCAGCGTTATATCTGTTGTGTTACATGTTTGAAGGGTTGCTTATCTTGTATTCCAACAATGTACTCTCAAGTTTAAAAGCCTCGTTCTCCTTTTGTAGCTCTCAAATACTCTAATATAGCTCAATTATGCTTAAAATTCACTTTAATTCTTCACAATATTTTAGTCCAACTTTAAATGGTCGGTTTTAAAGAATTTAACATAAAAATACATGAAAAACACATAAAACGGTAACAAAACTAACCTAAACTAAACCAATAATTATAACTATTTTTCATATAATTCATTCTCAACCAAGTAATAACACCTTTACTTTCAAAATAAAACGTGGAGCATGAAGGGAATGGATATCTCACTGCGGAAGTGTGATGTGAATCCCGTTATTTCGTTGTGTTTCTAAATTTCGTAAAATTTAAAGTATCCCCTATGTTTATAGGCTAAATATGCTTTGGAGAAAGAAAAATACAACAAGTTTAGAGTAATCTACCTCTTGAAGAAAAATTATATGTGTTTTCTTTCCCTTGTCAAGAACATTCTCAACGATCTCTCCAATCAAATCACGATTCGAATCCCAATCCAAAGGGCATCTCAAATTATCTTCTATGGTATTCTCTGGCATGTGAGGAAGAGCATGTGGGACTCTCTTTGTATATATTTTGGAGAAATTTAGATAGAGTTCTCCATAGAGAGTTGAGAGAAGATGAGTGCTCTTTTAGAGTAAATTCCAAAAATTGGCAAGAATGAGTAAGAAGTGCTTCTCTAAGCACTTATTTATAATGGTTTGTGGTGGAGTTAAAATCTCTACGAATTCACCACTATACCACAATTATATAATATGAAAATTATATTTGCATATCATATAATATAAGATATCACATACCTTATTATATAAATCTCATTTGTATAATGAGGAGTTTAAAATTGAATCACATTCAATTTAATTTATCTCATATCGATTTCTCCAATTGACCCTTAATTAAATAATTAGGTTATACTAATAGTTTATTATGAATCTGATTCACATTAAACTATATACTATGTCAATCATATCTCATATAAATGGCATAAATACAATTTTCATGATTTTGAACACTTCAAATCCACTCCAAATTGTATACCCTCATTTAGTCCAAATTGAGCCAAACGAGGGACCTAACAGACATACAGAGCATGAGCTCCAATGATTCGAGATTAACCGATCAAACTCTTTGATCCGATTAATGAACATTCATTAAGTATGGGGACACTCAACAATAGCCCCGTAGTTGCACTCTCCTCACTGGAGGACAAGTTGTGTCAATCGATATAACCAAAGCCCGTGAGTCGACCTTTCATATGTTTTTTGTAGTCAAAACATGGTCAAATTATCGTTTTACCCCTATGTATACCTCTTGTTCCTTACGTTCTACTACTCCTCTAATTAGCAACTTTGTTGCATAGTCCTACAATAAACAACATCCCTCTCGGGCCAGTGAAAGAGTGGGACCCCATTGTTCAAGCCCGAAGTTAGCACTTAAGGGAACAACCCCTTTAATTTTCCTAGCTCGAGAACGAGTGAATTCAATATTGCGTAGTTAAGTTCCCAACTCCACACGTGGTTTTGTCCAGAGAAGGTTGCCATATTGGGCGTGTAACACCGACCACCCTCATACGTACTAGTCAGTGGAATTTCATTCAATTTCAAATTCCACAATTATACAAATGTTATTTGTATAATAAGGCATGAGATACCATATATTATATAGTATGGAAATATTATTTGCATATTATATTGGTTAAATTGTAATTTGGTGGAGATTTTAACTCCACCACACACCTTCATAAATAGGTGTTCAAAGAATCATTTGGTAAGCATTTTTGCAATTTTTTGGAATTCCATCCTAAAGTGCAAGAAATTCTCTCTAAACTCTCTCTCAATTCTCTATGATTCTCCCCACCACAAAATCCAAAGGGAATCCCACAACTCTCCCTCATCCTCGAGAGTACAACCGAGAAGATCAAGTGAAAGTTTCATAGCAGAGTGACTACTCGTAATTCCTCTCTTGTTAGTGTACTCGTGCAACAACGCTTACGGTAGCTCGTAGTTATTGTATGCATGGGGGTAACGAGACATGGTATAAAAATCCATGCGTCCACCCTTGACGCAAAAGTGCTTAGCAAACTCAAATGCACCAGTGTCAGAAAGAAGAGATTTGTGAGTTTCAATTTGAACTCCTAATTTCGAAAATCAACTTCAGCAACTTGGGTATCAGCGATGACAACATCATCACCGAGCACCGAGGGGGTGGATCGAAGCGATTGTAGCGAAGTCTCGTTCCCTTGTACAGCCCTTACCAGGTTGTTTTCATTATGTGTTCTTTGCAGTGTGAAGGTTAGGAGTGCGGCCTTTATCAAATTTGATCTTTTAGCATATTCGTGCCCTTACGTGTGGTGTTTCCATGGTTCAATACCAAGGTGAATGAGGGAAGTGTCTACAGTAAATGGGGGAATGACACATGTAAACGTATCGTACGATCTCCTCCACTAGGTAGCACCGTGAGATTTCTATGGTTCGCCAGTGAGTTGCCCTATGACCAACCACCCCTAGGGAGGGGTTAACCATAGGGATCAGAACGCCGCAAACTCAATAAATGAATATGGTCTCTTAAGTAATTTGCCAACAGTTGTCTTCCATACTGGTGGCATGTTGGTTCGGACCTCTTGAATCTGAAAGTTTTAGGGATTTACGGGATGAGTTAAACTAGTTCACGATTATTTGACCAAATAACGGTAGCTAAAGATCATTGGAATATGAGATATTATGGGAATCGTAATTCCCTAAGATCGTCTCAATTTAAGGGACGAGTGACTGACCACCCGACGGTATCCTTCATTCTAAACCCCTGAAGTATCATTGAAAATTAAAAAGTTTAAGTTTCAACACTAGGGTTATTCGTGAGAATTTCGCTAAATTTATGGGTTTGTAATGGGTTTAAGGCATGAATGACAAATTAGAATAATTTTTTTTGTTTTCAGCATGTCGTCCTCAATTATTGCATTGCTTGCTAACAGAAATTAACTGGGATAAATACATTACGTTGAAGTTCATCCTTAACATGACAAAGGGAATTCCAAAGTTGTAGACAAAGGAAAATGTTTCCATTACAACGTGTATGGGCAGTGGAAGCGCAATTTCCCAAAGTACCTAGTCGAGCTCAAATAGAGTAAAGCTAAATTAGATTTTCTTGTTCAAGAAACTTGTTTACTAGAAAATGATAATTCCACCTGAATTTTTTTTTAAGAGACCACTAATCATATTTGGTCCTCTTTATAGGGAATTAGTTCCTTCAACAAGGTCAAAGAGGGTGAGATGACTTTCAGGGGAGGAACGGGAGACGTCGTCTCAACTCGAGTAATGAGAGCTATCAAATTATTTTGTTGGGATAGATTTATGTTTTTAGAAACACTTATATAGTTCCTAAAATTGAGAAAACCTTATAACCGAACAAGGTTACTCTATTTCCTTTGATATGAATGAAACACTCATGAGTAAAAATGGTGTCCATATTTATTTGGCTAAATGTGAAAACAATTTATATGTGTTAAGACCAATCGAAATTAAAGCACTTTTAAATAATGAAATGATTAAATCTGCAACACTCAATGTAAAAGGCAAAAGGTGTCTCATATTAAAGATACATATCCTTGGCATCTAAGACTATGTAACATCAATCTAAATCGGACTTAGAGGCTTGTAAAGAATGGTCATATCAATCTCAATCTTGACGAGAACATCTGCATGGACCAACCAAAAGGGTTCATTGTACAAGGTAAGGAACAAAAGGTTTGTAGGCTTCAACGTCCTATTTAGGCACCTCTTTTTATCTCGGGTGTCAATTAGAGATTATACAGACGTGTTAGGCTTATAAAATTTCATGATGCGCCATTAGGCTTGAAAGAGTTTCTCAGTGTTTTTAACTTCCTTCCCAATATGCTACATGTTCAATCTTGGATTAATATATTAACCCAAAGTACCTTTTAGGTTGTACTTTCGGTTAATATATTAGAAATTAAATTCAATGGGCATTGGGGCTTTGTAATTTAATGAAAGAATATGTAAATTAAGGACATTGTGTAAGTAAAGACATTTTTTACAACATTTAAATTGGTTTGGGAGAATAAGTGTAGTTTTATTTGAAACGAGGAGGGAAATTTGGGGAAAGAAGGGTCAATTAGGTTTTGAAAACCCTATTATTTTCTCGTGCACAAAATTTGGGCTCATCTCCTTCATTATCCTCCCCACCTTTTCGTTACCCAACACCCTTGAAGGAGCTTCAATGCCCCAACGTCATCTGACAAGACTCCTCGCCACCAGCTTTGTATTATGCAAGAAGAGCCTCTCACCCCATCGGAGTGAAGTCGAACGTAAGAGTCGTCGTAGGTCTAAACTCCTTTGTGATTTACAAAAGTCGAAAATTGTCGAATCTTATCGAGTTGTTGCTTCCGCTATCCTCGCTAGTCCAAAGCCATCATGCCATCGCCGGTTTGGGCCTTGGATCGAGCTTTTGGAGGGATCGAGTTACTGGACCCATGGATCAAGTTACTGGAGTTACTTGAGTCATGGATCGTGCTACGCCAACGCTATGGATCGAGTTACTGGACTCATGTTTGGGAAATCGTCGGTTTGGGCCTTGTTTCGAGCTTTTGGAGGGATTTTTTATCGGTTTTCAATGTGTAAAGTTTGGATAGATCTGCTGGAATATATGCCCTAAACTTTTATATTCGTAATTAATTGAGGAAATTAATAAAGTTGTTATTTTTTCATTAAACTTGTATTGTCGTAATTACAAACATTAATCCAATAAACTAATCTATAGGGTCATATTTAGAATGTCGCCCAAATGGTCTATAGTAGATGGATAAGGTTGGGAACCTTTTCCAATTAAGAATAAGGATGCCTCCCAGTTTGTATTTGATAAAAACGAGGAGATGGAACTCGTACATGTACTTCACATGCGAGTGGGGGCATCCTGTGCAACTAGTTTGTACAAGACTGGACCAAAAATTGTTAAACTAATCTTGTAACACCATTGATAGGTTAGGGCTAATAAATCAAACGATGACCAATAGTGATTGATCCTGAATTTTGAGAGAGTTGCGAACTCCTATCTGTCAGGGATTGTCCTTTGACTAGTACAGATGAGAGTTGCCAGAGTTGTCCACTCAATATGCCTAGCTTCTCAGGGATGAAGCTGTTGGGATTTTTGCCTTAAAACTCGTAGTTTGTAATTATGTTATAATTAATGTAATAAAGTGTTATTATTTCAATAACGAGTTATTGTTCGTTATCTACGAGTTTGTCTTTATTTAAAACCTAAATCCAATAAACTAAACATCCAAGGCTATTGTATGAATCTTTAACTGAATGTAGTGTAATATAAAGGATCTCAATTCGAGATACAACCTAAAGGGTCTATAGTTACGGGATAAGGTTTGGGTACCTTACCCTGGTAAAACTATGGATGTGGCCCACTTTTTATTTGATACAAACAATGTGATCCTAACGTGTTCGTGTAGATGACATGTTAGTTAGGATATCCTATGTAATGAGATTACATAAGACCGGACCACGAAATAGTAATCTCTAGTTGCAACTCTGTTGACTAGTTACGTTTCTATTTCACTAGGATAACCTAGGCAACTTGATCTCAATCTTTAGCAGGTTACGAACTTCTGTTCGCGAGAGATTGTCGTTTGACTAGTATGGGTGAGAGTGGCCAGATTCGCCGACTCAATATGCCTACCTTCTTGGGGACAAGACCGAGTGAGCAGCTGGGAACTTAACTTAGCAGGATGGAATTCACTCCTTCCCGCCTATTAGGGTAAGTAGAGTAATGTTACCGTATGTGGTGTCTCCAGGACTTGAACAAAGGGCCCGACCCTCTCATTGGCTCGAGAGAGACTTTTTTTGTTGGTAGGACCACAAACAAATTGTTCATTAGAGGAGCACTGGTACTTAAGGCACAAGATGTAACCCAGGGGTAAAACGGTAATTTGACCCAGTTGGTGTTACGAACATTATTGAAGGATTGACTTGCTGTTTTTTGTCATTATCCGTGGACACATAAATATATATGCAGTGAGAAGAGTGCAGCTGTGGGACTTTAGTGGAGTGTTCCTATTATTAACGAATGTTGATTGGTAGGTTAATGAGATTAACCGAGTAATCTCGTATCGTTTGAGCTTCTGATGTATAGGTCCATTAGGTCCACCTTCTAGCTCGTAAAGGGTTCTTAGATCATTTGAATTTGAAATGTTCAAATTCATTAGGGAATATATTTAATGTATTTAGATACAATATAATATATAGTTTTGGAACTATATATTATAAATTTAATGTGAATATGATTCATATTAAATTATATGAGAGAATTGAATATTTGAAAGAATTCAAATATTATATTAAATGTGAATGTGATTCAAATTGGAAAACTATAGGTTAAAATTTAATGTGCATTAGATGTGCATTAAAACTATAGGTTAGAGGGAATAATATGATTAAATATGATTTAATCTTATTTAAATATAAGATATTTAATTTGATTAATTAAATGTGATTTAATTAATGTTTAATTCAATTTAATATTAAATTAATGGAAACGTGTCAGAAGGACACGTTCCCCACCTCCCTCATCATCGATAGGGAGTGGGGAGGTGATCCCTCGTTTTATTCCTCTCCAATGGAGGAGAGGAAGTTGATCTATCTCGAAGTTTTTGTGAAGAGTTCTCTTTGAAAGAATTCTCTCTCTCTCATTCTCTAATTCCCAAAAACTCTTCCAAAAGTTAGAATCCTTCCCACCAAGGAGGATCTGAGGATTCGGAGATATAGAAGGTGATCTCTGGTGGTTGTGTTCTTGCTTGAAGAAAACAGAGAAAGTTGTTGTGTTGCTTCATTTTTAAGCAAGAAGTTTCTACTTCCCTTTAGTTTTCTATTTAAATTATATCAGAGAATTGGAAACTACAAAGGTATTCTTCTACTTCCCTTTAGTTTAATTGTTAAACATATGTATGTTTGTATGTAACTAATCCATGCCTAATTAGATTAGAATTAGCATGCTTGTTCTGTATGTTTTTGTCAATGTACTGGTTTTTGTTTCAATTAAAACAATCAAGCAATTTAAGAACCCAAACACGTTTCCGCTGCTCAAGGAAATCAGATCTCCATCAATTGGTATCAGAGCAATGCTTGTATTGTTTTGTTTTTAAACAAAATTGCATTGATTTGGTGGGAAATGCATTGGGTTTGCAATAAAACTGTCACACCCCCTCCCGAGCTACATGCTAACTTACCCCGAAAGGCTGCGTGAAGCCAACAGACATTGTATCAAGACTTAAGGAGTTTACATAGTCCTCTAAAAATAAACTATAACACATAAGGACATGCTATCAAACACCAGCCACGTACAAAGTATCAAGACTTAAGGATTTTCCAGTAGGCTATGGCAGGATATCAGGTACCAGGAGCTCGATCTCTACCTGAAAAGTTTGAAAATATTGAAAAAAATGAGCTATGAAGCTCAGTGAGTGACTGTGTTCAAAATCTATAACTTGCAAAACATGTCACCTGAAAACTATGAGCATATGCATTTGTATTCAAGCGTTCAAAGTAAACGTGGAATCATAATAGATTTTCAGTAAACCAACAAGTATGTCATTAAAATCTCGTAAGGCATATAAGTGATATAAACACTTTTAAAACATGTCACGATCCCGCGTTGTGTAGGGCACGCCAAGACAACCAACGTTTACTCTACGATGTAGGGGCCCGCCCAAAGACTCACACGACAACATTGTTGTCACGAGTACACTAACGTCGAGAACAGAATAAGACCTGTGTGCACACTGTACCATAAAGCCTCAGGCTCAATATCTCAGAAAACAACATAAAAACATTTGAACATGTCTGTTTATCTTTTCTTTCATAAAACTCAAGCTTACTCAGCTTGTTCATAAAATTGTAAAATCTTTAAAACATACTTGCTAGTACATACTTGCTCGAAATCATAACATTTTCATAAATTTCGGCAATCATTAGACATATGCTCATGTTTAAAGTTCTTCAACAAATTTAGGGTCACAATGAATACTTGAACCCATTTTTAGTAAAATAATTATACTCATAAACATGTGTTTAAAAATAAAAAATAAAGCATTGAAATCTTTCATTCTAGTAAAACTTGCATTTCTTTAAACATATTTCAAGCTTATGGTTCATTTTCGAAGTTCATTTTGTCACTCACAGTGTTAGAGCTAGAACTTTGGCCCGTACACTCGACTTGTCTCCTCTTGGCCTGTCAAATAAACCAAATCCATGTATTAGAACCTCGAGCTCATGAATTTTAACCTTAAAACTACAAGAAAACACTCCAACAAATTTTCCAGCATTCTACAGATTTTATACCCTGTCTTCAAAAAGTCATAACTTCATCATTACTAATCCAAAAAGGATGTACTTTATAGCAAATTCATCCTTTTTGAACCCTTTAAAAATCCTATGAAGTCGTGAAATTGAGATTCTCAATAGATTGGTTCGGAAATACCTTAACAGCTTCTTCCCTAAAATCCACCTGTTGCTGTTTCCAGAATAAAATTCCTGCTGCACAAGAAATTTGTCCTACGATTCAAGGCATATTTCAATCATTTTCTACTCACGGTTTCTTTAAAAATGTTGTAGGAAATTCAATAAGCTTTCCAACCATGCCTAATAGAGCTTCTTAAACGCTACAGATCAGGACAACCAAAAAACAAGAGACTTCTCGGATTTGACGGCAAATTCAGTCTTCTTTCTTCCTCTACACAAAATAGTAACTTAACTTAAGAATTTGCTCGAGCTTCCTTCATGAACTTTGTTGAAAAATGAGTTAGCTTTCAGGAAAAGCAGATTTAAACACATACCTCTTCTTGTGGAGCTCGTAAAGTTCAAAACATCAGAACATGGCAAAATGATTTCCTTACTACTATATTAACATCCTTTGAGTTCTATCCCTCTCTTGTGCAACTTCAACCCAAAAATCACCTTCTTCTTCTTCCTTAAACTTCACCTAACGAAGCTCTCTCTTCTCTATGATGAAAATGAAAGCAAAATGGGATGTAAATGGATTAAATTTGCTTAAAAAAAACTCCAAATGGTGGTGGAGTTCCCACCACGACTTTCTTCTCTTTTTTTTTTTTTATTCTTCTATGTCTTTTTCCCTTTTTCTTTGCACTTCTTACCTTTTTCTTTTATTTTTAAAACAAAACAAAACCAAAACAAAACATTTCCTTCATTTTCTTTACTTCTTTTATTTTGTTTTTTTTTTTTTAGGAAATTCCACGACAATTTCAAAATGGTTGAAGCCCGGTTCAAGGTGTTTTTGGACCGGTTCTTTTTAATAAAATTAATGTAATTTTTTTTTTTGCACTTTAGAGGCCAAAATATTCCGGTTTTAAAGTTTATGTCTTTATGAATGTTATTTAGATTATTTCACCTTAGGATAAGCATGGTCATGCATTTTATTTGTATAAATGTTATATGAATATGGTTAAAAATGCATGATTAGTTTATTTTTCATGAGTAATTAATTATAAGTGTTATAATTCGATTATATGAAAAGTAAATTGCATGGAGCATGAAATTACTTAGTTTAAAATAAATGCTATTTTATTGAAGTAATTTTAATTATTCAATTAGTTGAGAATTTTTTTATAATTTAAATTTGAAATATTAATTGTTGGATTTATAATATAGTTTCTTTATCATAGGTTAATATTTAAATTTATAAAAGTTATAAATTAAAGGGGTTTTAGAAACCATAACCTATATTAAAGAATTTCATGCAAACATAGGAACTTCGGTTAAAATTTAAAATTAGTTTTAAATCGTTTAAAATTAATTTAGATCAAAGTTTTAATTTCTAATAAGATTAGAAATTAGTCTCACGTAGTATTTTAAATAGTTTAAAATATAGTAGGACTTTAGGACTTTGGTTATAAGGGAACTCTACCGGTGTAGTTCGGTCTAAGGTTGGGGGTACTTAAGTTGACGGTTAATGGAACACCTCCTACCTGGGAACTTACCCAGAGCCTGAGTTGAATTAACCTTAGTTCTATTTTATCTCTAGGTAATTAAAATGTTTATTCACCTAGACATAAGGTTAAAAGACATAGTTATAATAGTTATAATAGGCATAGACTTAGATAGATTCTTTTGGCCGGAATCACACTAAGTTAAACCGAGATGTTCGCATCGAGTTTACTTCCACGTCCTCAAGAGTTCACACCGTGAGTTCCATGCTCGGCTACGTGGCGTCAATAGGGCGTCCCCCTACGGTATGTGTTCGCATGGTTCAATACCAAGGTGAATGAGGGAAGTATCCATATTAAATGGAGCAGGGCACGTGTCAACGTATCCTATGGTCTCCTCAATTAGGTCGCACCGTGAGATTTCTATAGGTTGTCCTACAACAACCAAACCCTACGGAGGGCCTAACTATAGGGATCGGAACACCGCGAACTCCATAAATAGATAGGGTCTCTTAGGTAATTTGCCAACAGTTGTCTTTTTTAATAGTAGCCTATTGGCTCGGACCTATTGGATCTGAAAATGGTAGGGTCACATTTACGGGATGAGTTAAGCTAGTTAACAGGTCTTTGACAAAACAAACGATACCTAAGGACCATTGGGACATGAGATTTTCTGGTAGTGAGAATTGGCTGAGAATGTCTCAATTCAAGGGAGGAATGACTGACCCCCGACGGAGGCTTTTGTTCTAAACCCTTGAAGTATCGTTGCAAAATTAAAGGCTTAATTTAAACATTGAGTTTAGTTTAAACACTAGGGTTCTTTAATAATTTTGCTAAATATGATTGGTTTTACAATGGGTTAAAAGGCATAACTAATTAGAACTATTTTGGATTTTTAGCATATCGTCCTCAATAATAGCCTTACTCAAAATCGATCGTTTAACTGGTGAGAATTTTACTACGTGGAAGTCCAACTTGAATACGATTATCGTTGTTGACGACCTACGGTTTGTACTGACTGAGAAATGTCCTTAGGTCCCTGCTCGTAACGCTCCTCAATCTGTTAAGGAGGCATACGATCGCTGGATCAAGGCGATTGATAAGGCCAAGGTCTACATTTTGGCTAGTGGTTCTGAAGTTCTGGCAAAAAAGCACGAGGGTATGGTTTCATCTCATGAGATCATGAGTTCGTTGGAGGAAATGTTGGGACAACCGTCTGGACAGATTCGGCACGAATCCCTCAAATACGTTTATAACTCCCGTATGAAGGAGGGGTCATCGTTGAGAAAACAGGTTCTCGATCTGATGGTCCACTTCAACGTGGTTGAGATGAACGGAGCGGTCATTGACGAACAAAGTCAGGTATCGTTCATCATTGAATCTCTTCCGAAGTGTTTCCTGCAATTCCGCAGCAATGCGGTGATGAACAAGATAAAGTATAACCTGACTACTCTCCTAAATGAACTACAAACTTTCCAGTCTCTTATGAAGAACAAGGGACAGGCGGATGGAGAGACAAATCTGTTTGCCCATTCCAAAAGGTTCCAAAAGGGTTATCCTCTGGACTAAGCCCTGTAGCACATCTTCTGCGCTTAAGAAGACCAAGAAGAAAGAAAATAGGAGGGAAAGGGAAGGCACCTGCTGCTGACAAAGGCAAGGGAAAAGCAAAGGTTGCAGATAAAGGAAAATGTTTCGACTGAAACGTGGATGGGCATTGAAAGCGAGAATGCCCAAAATACCTTGCTGAACTCAATCAGGAGAAAGGTAAATAAGATTTACTTGTTCTAGAAACTTGTTTTGTGGAAAATGATAATTTTACCTGGATACTTGATTGAGGAGCCACTAATCATGTTTGCTCTTCATTTCAGGAAACTAGTTCCTTCAAGGAGCTTGAAGAGGGTGAGATGACGCTCAGGGTCGGAATCGGGGACATTGTCTCAGCTCGTGCAATGGGAGATGACAAGCTGTTTTTTAGAGGTAGATTTTTTTTTTTAGAAAATCTGTATATAGTTCCTAAAATTAAGAGGAACTTAATTTATATCTCTTGTTTAATAGAACTTGGCTACTGTATTACCTTTTCATTTAATGAAGCATTCATTTCAAAAAAATGTGTCAATATTTGTTGTGCTAAGTTAGAAAACGCCTTGTATGTACTTAAACCGAAACAAACTAAAGCAATTTGAAATCATGAGATGTTTAAGAATGCTAAACTCAAAGTAAAAGGCAAAGAATTTCTCCAAATAATAATACCTACCTATGGCATCTTAGATTTGGTCATATTAATCTCATCCAGATTGAGAGACTCTCTAAGAATGGACTTCTAAACATGTTAGAAGATGATTCTTTACCGCCTTGCGAGTCTTTCTTGGAAGGTAAAATGACCAAGCGACCTTTTACTGGAAAAGGTTACAGAGCCATATAGCCCTTTAGAACTTGTACATTCGGATCTTTGTGGTCAGGGTGAATGTTAAAGCTCGCGATGGATACGAATATTTTATCTTTTTCATAGATGATTATTCTAGGTATAGTTATCTATATCTAATGCATCACAAGTCTGAGGCTCTTGAAAAGTTCAAAGAGTATAAGGCTGAAGTATAGAATTCATTAGGGAAAACCATTAAAACACTTTGATCCGATCGAGGTGGAGAGTATATGGAATTGAGATTCCAAGACTATATGATAGAACATGGAATTAAATCTCAACTCTCAAAGACCTAATACTGATCAAAAAAAATGGTGTGTCAGAAAGGAGAAATAGAACCTTGTTGGACATGGTTCATTCTATGATGGGCTATGCTCAATTGCCTGCCTCGGTTTGGGGATATGCAGTAGAGACTGCAGTTCAAATATTGAACAGTGTTCCAGAAACACCTTTTGAACTGTGGAAGGGGGTGTAAACCTAGTTTACAACACTTCAGGATCTGGGGTTGTTCGACACACGTGCTCGTGACAAACCCAAAGAAACTGTAACCTCGTTCAAGATTGTACCAGTTTTTTGGCTATCCCAAAGAAACGATAGGTGGCCTTTTCTACGACCCACAAGAAAACAAGATGATTGTATCAACAAACGCCACGTTCTTGGAGGAAGATCACATGAGGAACCACAAACTGCTTAGTAAATCAGTACTAAATGAAGCTACACATGAACCAACAAGAGTTGTTGATCAAGTTGGACCTTCATCAAGAGTTGATGGAAGAGTCAGTACCTCAAGTAAGTCTCGTCCTTCTCAATCGTTGGGAATGCCTCGACGCGGTGGGAGGGTGTTTTCCCAACCTTAATGCTACTTGGGTTTATTTGAAACTCAAGTTGTCATACCTTATAAGCGTGCAATGAATGGCGTGAGACAAGGACCAATGGATCAAAGCCATGGACCTTGAAATGGAGTCAATGGACTTCAATAGTATGGGAACTTGTAGACCAACCTGAAGGGGTTACACCCATAGGGTGTAAAGGGATCTATAAGAGAGAGAGAGATGCAGTCGGAAAGGTACATACCTTTAAAGCTAGACTTGTAGCAAAAGGTTTTACCCAAAGGGGAGGAGTTGACTATGAAGAAACTTTTTCCCCTGTTGCTATGCTGAAGTCTATAAG
The DNA here is from genome assembly GCA_036507285.1 of Trichosanthes cucumerina. Taxonomy (NCBI): domain Eukaryota; kingdom Viridiplantae; phylum Streptophyta; class Magnoliopsida; order Cucurbitales; family Cucurbitaceae; genus Trichosanthes; species Trichosanthes cucumerina. The sequence continues at coordinate 19,817,101 of CM071843.1, read as the reverse complement.
GATACTCTTGTCCATAGCCGCATTTTATGATTATGAAATTTGGCAAATGGACGTCTAGACTACCTTTTTTAATGGTAATCTTGACGAGATCATCTATATGTCTCAGCTCGAAGGGTTCATAGCCCAAGGTCAGGAGCAAAAAGTTTGCAAGCTCAATCTATCCATTTATGGGTTGAAACAAGTGTCAAGATCTTGGAATATAAGATTTGATACTGTGATCATGTCTTACGGCTTTGAACAAAACGTTGATGAGCCTTGTGTTAACAAGAGGATTATAAGCGACAAAGTAGCTTTATTGGTACTTTATGTGGATGATATCCTACTCATTAGGAATGATGTAAGATACCTTATTGACATAAAGAATTGGTGTGACCCAATTCCAAATGAAAGATTTGGGAGAGGCGAATATGTTATTGGGATTGAGATCTTGAGAATCGCAAGAAAAGAAACGCTAGCACTATCTCAAAGCGTCTTATATCGACATAATGTTGTCCAGATATTCGATGCAAGATTCCAAGAGGGGCTTATTACCCTTTAGGCATGAAGTTCATCTGTCTAGGGAATAATGTCCCAAAACACCTCAAGAAGTTGAGGATATGAGACATATTCCTTATGCCTCTGCAGTAGGTAGCTTAATGTATGCTATGTCGTGCACGTGGCCGGACATTTGTTCTGCAGGGGAATAGTATGTAGGTACGATTCAATCCAAGGTTAGACCACTGAACAACAGTTAAAAATATCCTTAAGTATCTAAGGAGAACGAGGGACTATACGCTTGTGTATGGGTCTAAGGATTTGATCCTTACTAGATACACTGATTCTGATTTTCAGACCGATAAGGATTCTCGGAAATCCACATCGGGATAAGTTTAACTCTTAACGGGGGAGCTATAGTATGGCGGAGCATCAAGCAAGGATGCATCGCTGACTCCACGATGGAGGCTGGGTATGTCGCTGCTTGTGAAACACCTAAAGAGGCTGTTTGGCCAGGAATATTCCTTATTGATTTGGAAGTTGTTCCAAATATGGAATCTCCCATCACCTTATACTGTGACAAAAGTGGTGCGGTAGCCAATTCGAAGGAACCTCGCAGCCATATGCGAGGCAACCACATCGAGAGAAAGTATCACTTGATACGAGAAATAGTGAAACGAGGAGATGTGATGTAAGCCCTAAACCCTATTCTCTTTTATCATTGATCACTCGTTCATGATGTTTTGAAATATGCAAAGTCGTATAGGTTGCACTAAACGATATCGTGATCGAATTTTGGTATCTATTGAATTTGGAGCTACAATGTGTCTAAACTTCATAAGGGGATAGGTAAACCATTGAAATAAGCATATTAAAAGTTGCATTGAAGTAAGTTCAACTCATTAGCAAATTGGAGGAGTTTTAGGTGCATCAAGTATTGAATGGAAGATCATATGTCTTACAAACTTAGGATAAGTTGGCTAAATGCTTAAGGTTTATTTACACACTTATTTTGTTGTTTTAAAAAGGTGATTAAGATGTAAAAACTGAAGGAGGAGCTGGCAAAGGGAGGTGAAGCTTCGGAGTTAAACAAGGCAAGTAGGTCTTTGTCAAATTCATGAGAAAAAGCAGCAGCAAGTACTGGAACAAGGGTCATCTTCAATCGACCATATCTCTCTATCTACTGAACCAAATTCGATGATTTTTGTGTCACAATCTCAAAAATTGAGTGTAGAATACGAAACCGGTCAGCTTTGCAGAAAACACCAAGAGGACGAAGGAGAAAAGAGCAGAACAGTGAAGGGTGTTCAAGTTTCTCGGGTAGCAGAACAGTATAAGGAGATCAGTCTGATTTGAGCTCTTGAGGAGGAATTAGAAGCTGAAATTTTGAAGCTGAAAGCTAAGATGTTGAGGTGAGGTTTATCAAAAATATTTGGTGGTTGTGTTGATAAATTTTGAGGAACCCAAGCTGAAATTTGAACATGTAGTTTTAGGTGAAAGGGAAAAACTTCTAGCAAGAGATTGAGAGAGATTTTCTTTCATTTCTATATACCTTACAATCAATTGTGTGTATGGTTATTATGAATTGAGTTATGGGACTGAGTTAGACCTGTTTCTAAGGTGCAAGGAAAGGAATTGATGCTACTTTTTTGAAGAAGAAGGCGTAAATGTGAAGTATCTTTGTCAAATCTGGGAAGTCTCTCGATGTTTTGGTTGTTCTGATCGGTAAACTTGGAGTTAGAAGCTCTAATTGGTATGGTTCGAAAGCTTATTGAATTTTCTACAACTTTAGAGCTAATAGGTCAAGTTTACAAGCCAGGATTCTAATTCTAATCATCGTGAGTGACTCTATCTTTAAACTATGCTTGGCCCATGTTTTTCTTAATAAGCATAATTGTTGATCATTGAGTCTTGTTTGAACTAATTATGTATAGCTTCATGGAGTCCCTAACATAAAGTTCATGATGGAACCTAAGCATGCTTGAATTAGTTGTAACTATAAATCCAAGTATGGAAACTAAATTATGAAAGTATGCTTTCCTTTAGAGAATGTTTTGTGTAAATCCACTTGGGAACATGTTTAGAGGATAATGTGAAATTGTCAAGAAATTGTTGTATGTGTTATAAAGACATGATTTCCATGGTAAACAAGTTATGCCCTTGATCTTGATTAACCCCTAATCTTTTGAAGGACATTCGAGAGAAGGTACCTAGGGGAATGAATCATAATTTCCCGATCTTTGAAGGACAATGAGAAGGTATTCGGGTAGTAAATGGTCTTACCTTAATCTTTAACCAAAGGGCCAAAGGTATTCCACGCACGTGAGAGAGGTATGAACCTTGTTGGTACAAATGCAACTTTACCACCTTTATGGTTCGAAAGTGGTATCATGCTATGTGTTTTATTGTTTTGAGCTTCTACATTATTGATCTATCTACACTCAATATAATACTATATTATGAGTTATGTGCTATGCATAAGTGGTGACTTGTGTAAATTGGAAGCATGGTTTGTTTATGTTAAGCTAATTTCTACTTATAATCGCCATTATTATGCTTCACCTTTGAGCTTATAATAGAAAATCACTGAGCTTCCTAGCTCACGTTCTCTCTATGTCTACTCTTCCCAGGTAGAAGACGAGTTTCCAGTGCTTAGCCATCACAAGACCTACTTGCCACCACGCCATTTAGCTCCTTGTATATACACATTCTTTGTATATGGTTTGTAGTGAGAACATATTAGATGGGTTGTTATAAACTTGGAAACTTTATGACTATCTAAAGAACATAGTAAAGGAAGTGAATGTATTTCATATATAAGTGTATATCAGTGTTTTACTTTGCTTATTCAAACATGATGTGTTACGTCTATTTTAAGTTAAGTCTTGGGTTAGTCAAGGAAAGCCAGCAAGAGGTTTTGTTATCTTTGTCTTTGCATCTCTTCCTAAGTTAGGCAAGTAAAAATTTGGGATGGGGTGTGACAACTTGGTATCGAGCAAAAGGTTTTGGGAAGGAACTAGGTTCATGCATTAAATTAGGAGCTTGTTGTCTTACTTATTTTAATAAGATTGTGTAATTTAGGACCATGGCTCGAGGTGGCAAGCGAGGCGGGGCAAGTGGAGACTGGAACTCAAGAAGCTACCGGTGATAGAGGAAGAGAGGTATCGAGAGGAGAGTCTAGTCATCCTCAGCCAAGAGGTGAATATGGAGGAGCAGATCTTTACGCGGATAACTCAAAGATTAGCTGAAAGTGTTGGATCAGCACAAGCAGGTCCAGAAAAGAAGTATGGCATTGAAAGACTGAAAGTCTTAGGTGCAACTACATTTGAAGGCACGATGAGATCCGCCGATGCCGAGGTTTGGTTAAATCTGATTGAGAAGTGCTTTAGGGTCATGCGATGCCACGAACACGGGAAGGTCGATTTAGCAACATTCTTACTCCGAAAGGAGCGGATGAATGGTGGAAGATGACCGAGAGCGAGAAAAGGGGATGCTTAGAAGTGGAAAGAGTTTCAAAGGCCTTTGAAGATAAGTATTACCCGAGAGTTCATATCGTGATGCGAAGAGGAACGAGTTTTTAGGACTTGTTCAAGGGTCGATGACTATATTAGAATATGAGAAGAAGTTCACAGAATTATCAAAGTATGCTAGCACTATTGTTGCAAACGAGACAGATCGATGCAAGAGGTTCGAGGACGGTCTACGAACAGAGATCATAACGCCTGTGACAGCAAGTTCGGAGTGGGTGAGTTCTCCAAGCTTGTGGAGACGGCATTACGAGTAGAGCGAAGCTGGTAGAAGACGAGAATGGGAAAAGGAGGCGTAGGTGGTGGTCATACCACTTATTTCGTTGGTTTACCACGAGGACCGATTCCAACGAGGAGATAGTAGGAGATTCACTCCGGTATCTCTGGAAAGGAAGCTTTAAACCCCATCGTGGTGGGCAAACTACTCCAAGGGACTGCACGGTGGGCGTGGGGAAAGAAGAGGCGAGGCAGCGAGGATCAAGTTTTACGATAGGATCGGCAAGGACTCCGTCTGAGGCAAAACTTGAGTGAGTCGGTAGCTAGTTCAAAGCAAGGAAACCTTTGTGCGACACTTGTGGAAAGTATCATTGGTGTCGATGTTTGAGTGGCGGAAATGTATGTTTCAAGCTGTGGGCAAGGTGGTCACTTCAAAGGGAATGCCCCAATTAATGCAAGAAGGCATGGTGGGACAGAGAACTACATCGCATATGTGTGACCCAAAGCGGCAAAAATTGGGGCATTTGGAGGAGAAGGCACTAGTAGTGCTAAGCAAAAAGGTGGTGGGTCGACCCAGACAACGAGGGAAGATTTACGCCATGACACATGCGGGAGGCGGATGATGCACCGAAGTTATTACGGGTACACTTTCTATCGTAATAAACACGCACTGCATTGCTAGATCCGGGAGCTACACATTCTTTTATCTCTAAAATGTTTCTTTGCTAGCATTGTTGCGAAGTTAGAACCTTTATCTCGAGGAGTTGTGTATTTATACTCCTATTGGTGATATGTCGATAGTTTGTAGTGTTTATACTAAGCGTATGGTGAAAGTGAAGGGTGTGACCATGACAACTGAACTGATTCCCTTAGATCTCCAAGAGTTCGACGTTATTTTGGGGATGGATTTCTTATCTAGGTATCATGCCTTAATGGACTGCCATAGGAAGGAAGTTGTGTTGAGGAAATCAGTGTAAGACCGAGGTTGTGTTTAAGGGACATAGGAAGATATTGCCTACTTGTATGATATCAACTATTAAAGCTGGGAAGTTATTGAAGAAAGGTTGTACAGCATATCTTGCATATGTAGTTTGTGCACCAAAGTGAGTAAATAGAAACTCAAGACATTCGGTGGTATGTGAGTATTTAGATGTCTTCCCAGAAGAGCTAACAGGGTTGCCACCTGATAGAGAGGTGGAGTTTACCATTGACTTGATGCCAGGAACAGCGCCAATATCTCAAGCCCCGTATAGGATGGCACCGAAGGAACTGAAGGAATTGAAAACTCAGTTGCAGGAGTTGGTGGATAAGGGTTATATTCGACCAAGTGTATCTCCGTGGGGAGCACCTGTGTTGTTTGTTAAAAAGAAGGATGGGACATTACGATTATGTATTGATTACCGACAACTGAATAAGGTAACAATACGTAACAAATATCCTTTGCCTCGCATAGATGACCTGTTCGATCAACTGAAGGGTGCCTCAGTGTTTTTCAAAATTGAATTACGATCAGGATATCATCAGCTGAAGATCAATGATTCTGATGTACCAAAAACAGCTTTCAGGACAAGGTATGGGCATTATGAATTCTTGGTAATGCCATTCGGGTTAACTAATGCCCCAACAGCATTCATGGATCTCATGAATCGGGTATTTCATCCTTACCTTGATCAGTTTGTGATAGTATTTATTGATGACATCTTGGTGTACTCAGAAAGTAGAGAAAAGCATGCAGAACATCTCAGAATAGTGCTACAGACATTACGAGATCGAAAGTTGTATGCTAAATTTAGTAAATGTGAGTTTTGGCTGGAACAGGTTGTGTTTTTGGGACACACGAGTGTCGTAAAACTGGGTACAAGTGGATCCTCAGAAGACGAAAGCTATAGTTAAGTGGGAACAACCAACTTCAATAACGGAAGTCCGTAGTTTTTTGGGACTTGCAGGATACTATCGACGTTTTGTTGAGGGATTTTCGAAGATAGCTCTTCCATTAACCAGTTTGAGAAAGAAAAATACGAAGTTCGAGTGGAGTGAAAAGTGTGAAAAAGTTTTCAAGAGTTAAAGAAACAGGACTTGTCACAAAGACCAGAAGTACTAACTCTACCCACCACGGGAAAAGAGTTTGAGGTTTCTTGTGATGCCTCACATCGGGGCCTTGGGTGTGTACTTATGCGGGATGGGAAAGTGATTGCTTATGCCTCAAGACGAGTTAAAAAACATGAATGTAATTATCCTACTCATGATCCGGAGCTCATTGCGGTTGTGTTAGCTTTAAAAATTTGGAGGCATTATCTGTTTGGTGAGAAGTGTTGTATTTACACAGATCATAAAAGTTTAAAATACATCTTCGAATAGAAAGAGTTGAATTTGAGACAACGGCGGTGGCTTGAATTGATAAAAGATTATGTTGCACGATCGAATACCACCCGGGAAGGCTAATGTTGTAGCCGATGCACTCGAGTAGGAAGTCGAAGCGGCGTAAGGGTTCACTTAATCTTTGTTAGAGTGGCTCATTTGAGGAACTCAAGAGTTCTAATGCAAAGGTGTATGTTGGTGACAAAGGGAACTTGTTAGCTCATTTTGTGTAAGACCTACCTTAATTAATGATGTTATCACAAGTCAAGCTAAAGACCCTACTGAAGAAATTGATAGAAGAGGTGAACTTGAATCGAGAGAGCGGATTACGAAGTAAGGCGTGATGGAGCGTTGATGAAGTATGGTAGATTTTGTGTATCTAAAGATGAAACTTTGAGAAATGCGATACTAGAAGAAGCACATAGTTCAGCCTATGCGATGCATCCAGGAGGTACAAAGATGTATCGGACCTTAAAGAACCATTATTGGTGGCTGGGAATGAAACGAGAAATAGCAGAGTATGTCTCTAAATGTTTAATTTGTTTGTCACAGTGAAACACGAGCGACAAAAACCGGGAGGGCTTCTAAATCCACTCCCAATACACGAATGGAAGTGGGAGCATGTAACGATGGATTTCTTATTTGGACTTCCCCAACACCGAGTGATGGTTATGACGGGATTTGGGTGATAGTAGACAGATTGACTAAGGATCGCTCGATTTTTACCCGTCAAGGTAACTTTTACTCTGGATAAACTTGCTAATTTATATGTTGACAGGATTGTAAGCCAAACACGAGCCCCAGTATCTATTGTGTCGGATAGGGATTGAGATTTACTTCCAAGTTCGCCGAGTCTCCAAGAGGCCTTGGGAACTAAGTTGCACTTTAGTACTGACATTTCATCCACAAAGCGATGGTCGATCGGAAAGAACAATTCGAGACCCTCGAAGACATGCTTGAGCATGCGCATTGCTATATAAAGGAAAGTGGGAGACTCACCTATCATTGATGGAGTTTGCATACAATAATAGTTATCATTCTAGCATCGGAATGGCATAAATCTGAAGCATTATATGGAAGAAAATGTAGAACCCCTATTTTCTTTGGGGAGGTAGGAGAAAGGAAGGCGATAGGGCGAGTTGGTCCAAGTTACCTCGGAGAATGTTAAACTTATCAGGGAAAGACTGAAGACAGCACAAGATAGACAAAAGATCTACGCTGACAAACGAAGAAGAGATTTAGAATTCGAAATCGGAGACGAAGTTTTCCTGAGACTATCCCCATGGAAGAGTATTTTGCGGTTCGGAAGGAAGGGGAAACTGAGCCCAGAGATATATAGGGCCTTACGAGATTTTGGGCGTGTAGGGCCATCACCACTGTGATTAGCTTTACCAATAGAATTGTCTCGGGTACATAATGTTTTCCATGTATCAATGTTGAGGAAATACGTTTCTGATCCATCACATGTGCTCAAGGTAGAACAAATACAACTTAAGGAGAATCTATCATATGAGGAAGAACCTCTACAAGTACTGGATCGGAAAGAAGCAGTGCTTAGGAACAAGTCAATACCACTGGTAATGGTCTTGTGGAGAAATCACGACGTCGAGGAAGCAACATGGGAAAGCGAAGACACAATGAAAGAAAAGTACCCACAACTTTTCTCGTCTTTGAATTTCGAAGGCGAAATTCCTCTTAAGGGGGTAGTAAATTGTAAGCCCTAAACCCTATTCTCTTTTATCATTGATCACACTCGTTCATGATGTTTTGAAATATGCAAAAAGTCGTATAGGTTGCACTAAACGATATCGTGATCGAATTTGGGAATCTATTGAATTTGGAGCTACAATGTGTCTAAACTTCATAAGGGGATAGGTAAACCATTGAAATAAGCATATTAAAAGTTGCATTGAAGTAAGTTCAACTCATTAGCAAATTGGAGGAGTTTTAGGTGCATCAAGTATTGAATGGAAGATCATATGTCTTATAAACTTAGGATAAGTTGGCTAAATGCTTAAGGTTTATTTACACACTTATTTTGTTGTTTTAAAAAGGTGATTAAGATGTAAAAACTGAAGGAGGAGCTGGCAAAGGGAGGTGAAGCTTCGGAGTTAAACAAGGCAAGTAGGTGCTGTCAAATTCGCAGAAAAACAGCAAGCAGCTGGAAGAAGGGTCATCTTCAATCGACCATATCTCTCTATCTACTGACCCAAATTCGATGATTTTTGTGTCAAAATCTCAGAAATTAAGTGTAGAATACGAAACTGGTCGGATTTGCAGAAAACACCAAGAGGACGAAGGAGAAAAGAGCAGAACAGTGAAGGGTGTTCAAGTTTCTCGGGTAGCAGAACAGTATAAGGAGATCAGTCTGATTTGAGCTCTTGAGGAGGAATTAGAAGCTGAAATTTTGAGGTAAGTAAGCTAAGATGTTGTCCTTGAGGTTTATCAAAAAATATTTGGTGGTTGTGTTGATAAATTTTGAGGAACCCAAGCTGAAATTTGAACCTGTAGTTTTAGGTGAAAGGGAAAAACTTCTAGCAAGAGATTGAGAGAGATTTTCTTTCATTTCTATATACCTTACAATCAATTGTGTGTATGGTTATTCTGAATTGAGTTATGGGACTGAGTTAGACATGTTTCTAAGGTGCAAGGAAAGGAATTGATGCTACTGTTTTTGAAGATGAAGGCAGGAAGACAGTATATGCTGTCAAATCCGGGAAGTCTCTCGATGTTTTGGTTGTTCTGATCGGTACACTTTGAGTTAGAAGCTCTAATTGGTATGGTTCGAAAGCTTATTGAATTTCCTACAACATTCTTGAAGAAATCGTGAGTAGACAATGTCTAGAAGATGTCTTAAATATCAGATTAAATTCGTTGTGCAGCAAGAAATCCGAATCTGAAAACACCAGAAGTCTGTTTTGAGGAAAGTAGCTTTCGATGTATTTCTGAACCCATCCGTTTGGAATTTCAATTTCATGTCTTCATATGAGTTTTAGAGGGTTCAAAAAGGAAGAGTTTGGTATAAATTACATTATTTTTGGATAAGTAATGAAGAAGTTATGGTTGTCTGAATACAGGGCAGAAAATCTGAAAATGCTGGAAAATTTAAAAGTGTGTTTTCTTGCAAGTTTTAAGGTTAAAAATCATGAGGTCGAGGTTTTAATGGTTGAGTTGGTTTGTTTGATAGGTCAAGAGCTAATAGGTCAAGTTTACAAGCCAGGGTTCTAATTCTAATACTGTGAGTGACTCTATCTTTAAACTATGCTTGGCCCATGTTTTTCTTAATAAGCATAATTGTTGATCATTGAGTCTTGTTTGAACTAATTATGTATAGCTTCATGGAGTCCCTAACATAAAGTTCATGATGGAACCTAAGCAAGCTTGAATTAGTTGTAACTATAAATCCAAGTATGGAAACTAAATTATGAAAGTATGCTTTCCTTTAGAGAAAAGTTTGTGTAAATCCACTTGGGAACATGTTTAGATGATAATGTGAAATTGTCAAGAAATTGTTGTATGTGTTATAAAGACATGATTTCCATGGTAAAATAGTTATGCCCTTGATCTTGATTAACCCCTAATACTGAAGGACATTCGAGAAGGTACTTAGGGGAGAATGAATCATAATTTCCGATCATTGAAGGACAATGAGAAGGTATTCGGGTAGTAAATGGTCTTACCTTAATCTTTGAAGGACATAGAGAAGGTATTAGGGAAAACCAAAGGGCCAAAGGTATTCCACGTGCACGTGAGAGAGGTATGAACCTTGTTGGTACAAATGTAACTTTACCACCTCTATGGTTCGAAAGTGGTATCATGCTATGTGTTTTATTTTTATGAGCTTCTACATTATTGATCTATCTACACTCAATATAATACTATATTATGAGTTATGTGCTATGCATAAGTGGTGACTTGTGTAAATTGGAAGCATGGTTTGTTTATGTTAAGCTAATTTCTACTTATAATCTGCCATTGTTATGCTTCACCTTTGAGCTTATAATAGACACTCACTGAGCTTCCTAGCTCACGTTCTCTCTATGTCTACTCTTCTTCCCAGTGCATTGAGTTTCAGTTTCAGTGCTTAGCCATCACAAGACCTACTTGCCACCACGCCATTTAGCTCCTTGTATATACACTTTCTTTGTATATGGTTTGTAGTGAGAACATATTAGATGGGTTGTTATAAACTTGGAAACTTTATGACTATCTAAAGAACATAGTAAAGGAAGTGAATGTATTTCATATATAAGTGTATATCAGTGTTTTACATTGCTTATTCAAACATGATGTGTTACGTCTATTTTAAGTTAAGTCTTGGGTTAGTCAAGGAAAGTCAGCAAGAGGTTTTGTTATCTTTGTCTTTGCATCTCTTCCTAGGTTAGGCAAGTAAGCTGGGACGGGGTGTGACATGTGACAATCACAAAGATCGCTTCGGAATACAATATTGTTGATCCGTTTACAAAGACTCTCACGTCTAAATTGTTCAAGGGACATCTGGAAAGTCTGGGTCTACGAGATATGTACATAGGCTAATCTAGGGCAAGTGGGAGATATGTAATGGGGTATATGGATGCCCTAGTTTATTGTATTTCTATCTCTTATGACCATTGTTTTAGATTATGATGTACCCCACGGCTGTTGTATGAATCTTTAACTGAATGTAGTGTACATATAAAGGATCTCGGTTCGAGATACAACCTGAAGGGTCTATAGTTAGAGGCTAAGGTTTGGGTATCTTACCCAGGTAAAACTATGGATGTGACCCACTTTTTATTTGATACAAACACTGTGATCCTAACATGTTCGTGTAGATGACATATGGATGTGGAGATTACATAAGACCATACCACGAAATAGTGATCTCTCTAGTCAGAACTCCGTTGACTAGTTAGGTTTCTATTTCACTATGATGACCTAGGCAACATGATCTCAATCCTGAGCAGGTTACGAACTCCTTTTCGCGAGGGATTGTCCTTTGACTAGTATAGGTAATACTGGCCAGATTCGTCGACTCAATATGCCTACCTTCTTGGGGACAAGATCGAGTGAGCAACTGGGAACTTAACTTAGCAAGATGGAATTCACTCCTTCCCGCCTTCTAGGGTAAGTAGAGTAATGTCCCCTTAAGTGGTGTCTCGGGACTTGAACAAAGGGCCCGACCCTCTAATTGGCCCGAGAGGGACACTGTTTGTTGGGTAGGACCACAAACAAATTGTTCATTAGAGGAGAACTGGTACTTAAGGCACAAGATGTAACCCAGGGGTAAAACGATAATTTGACCCAGCTGGTGTTACGAACATTAGTGATGGATTGACATGTTGTTATTTGTCATTATCCGTGGACACATAAATCTATCTGCAGTGAGAAGAGTGTAGCTATGAGACTTTAGTGGAGTGTTTCTTAAGTTAACGAATGTTGATTTGGAGGTTAATGATATTAACCGAGCACTCTCTTATCGTTGGAGCTTCTTATCTGTAGGCCCATTAGATCCACCTTCTAGCTCGTAAAGGGTTCTTAGATCATTTGAATTTGAAATGTTCAAATTCATTAGGGAATATATTTAATGTATTTAGATACGATCTAATATATAGTTTTCGAACTATATATTATAAATTTAATGTGAATATGATTCATATTAAATTATATGAGAGAATTGAATATTTTAAAGAATTCAAATATTATATTAAATGTGAATGAGATTCACATTTGAAAACTATAGGTTAAAATTTAATGTGCATTAGATTTGCATTAAAACTATAGGTTAGGGGGAAGGATATGATTAAATATGACTTAATCTTAATTAAATATAAGATATTTAAATTTGTTAATTAAATATGATGTAATTAATGTTTAATTTAATTTAAAATTAAATGAATGGAAACGTGTCAGAAGGGCACGCTCCCCACCTCCCTCCCCATCGATAGGAAGTGGGGAGGTTATCCCTCGTTTTATTCATCTCCAATTGAGTAGAGGAGGTTGATCGATCTGGAAGTTTTTGTGAAGAGTTCACTTTGCAAGAATTCTCTCTCTCTCATTCCCTAATTCCCAAAAACTCTTCCAAAAGTTGGAATCCTTCCCACCAAGTAGGATCTAAGGATTCAGAGATATAGAAGGTGATTTCTTGTGGTTGTGTTCTTGCTGGAAGAAAACTGAGAAAATTGCTGTGTTACTACGTTTTGAAGCAAGGAATTGCTACTGGAGAATTGGAAACTACAAAGGTATTCTTCTTCTTCCCTTTAGTTTAATTGTTAAACATATGTACGTTTGTATGTAACTAATCCATGCCTAATTAGATTAGAATTAGCACGCTTGTTCTGTATGTTTTTGTCAATGTACTGGTTTTTGTTTCAATTAAAACAATTAAGCACTTTACGATCCAGGTCTTGAAGAACGAGGCCCCATCCCTCTTTCTTGCCTGAGAGTGATAATGTTTATGGTAAGACCATAAACTTGTTCTTCATTAGATGATCAGTGGTGCTTAAGGCTCAAGAGGTAGTCACAGGGGTAAAACGGTAATTTGTCCAACTGTGACTACGAACAACCTATGCAGTAAGGAGAGTGCAGCTATGAGTCCTTAGTGGACTGACTCGTAGTTAACGAATGTTGATTGACGGGATCAATGAGTTTGATTAGTCAATCTCGTATCATGGATGCTCATGATCTGTAGGTCCATTACGTCCCTCGGTTCGCTCAACATGTAACTAATAGAGGGTATAAAGTTATGGAATGAATTTAAAATATTCAAGTTCATATTTAGGGATTATATCAATTATATATAATATGATTGATATAATATACATTTCAATGTGAATATGACTCATATTGAACTTAATTGTGTCTAATTATGGGATTAGGGCATAATTGATGATAGAATTTTGTACGGATGAAATTAGATTTGATTCAATCTAATTTATCCACATTATGTGAATATGATTCATATAATAAAGTGTTTGACACCTTATATTATGTGGAATTAGTGGCAAAATGAGTAGAGAATTTGTCTCCACCCACATTGCCTATAAATGTATCATTTTGGATGCATTTTGTAACACTTGAACAATTTGTGTGGTTTTGCATATTAGGCAAACACAAGAGTTGTCTCCAAAAAATCGTTACAAACATCCGTAATCATAAAGGAGATCCCACCTCTCTCCCTCTCCTAGAGAACAACTGAGAAGTCCTTTTGGTGGTGTTTGTGAATTCGATCGTAGAGAAAAAGAGATCAATGACGACGTGGAACAACGCAAAAAAATTTTATTCAAAGGTAAAACACTAATTCGTTTTATGCTTTCAAGATGCATGCTTAGCGTTAGATTTTCTCTTTTTTTGGTATTTTCTTTGTCACACAAACGAGGGCAAATGCGATCAATCGCTTCCTCATGGAATTAATTTCTCTTCAATTGGTATCAGAGCATAATATTGCTCTTAATTGTGTTAGAAATTGCTAAAAAATTAAGTGGGTACAACATTCAATTTAGAGAAATTGCATGTGGTTTTGAAAAGTTGGATATTTGAATGATTTGGCATTTAGGCGCCCAATTCAATTGAAAAGTTCAATGGGGTGGTCAGTGTTTAAGGCAAAATGTATTGTAAATCGAGGTTGTAAGTCCGTTGTTGCTTGTGGCAAAGCGTTCTTTGTGAAGAAAGGGGCGAAATTGGGGAAAAAGGGATTGTTCTTGTTGTCCAGATGATGGCATTGCAACGCTGTTCATCAGCGTTGCAATGCCTGGCATGCGAATGAACACCTCATGCAGCGGCAACATTGAAACGCTAGGAGCAACATTGTAACGTTGCTCAACGTGAAAACGCCAGACGGGCGTTAAGGGTGACAACATTGCAACGCTGCCCACAACGTTGCAACGCTGCCCACAACGTTACAACGCTGCCCAAAACGTTGCAACGCTGCTGCGTTTGTGGCAGTATGCGCGCGTGCAGCTCGTGGGAGATGGCGATGATGGGCATATTTAACCTTTTTTTTTATTTTCATTTATTTATTTTTTAATTAATTTTTATTGATATAATTTTATTATATTAATATTAAATAATGTTTAGGATGCCAAATCATGGTTCAATTTTGCTATTTTAATTATGCAATTATTTTCTATAATTCATGTGCATAATGTATGCCATTTAGATTAAAATTCCACCTTAGGTTAACAATATTCAAGCATCATTTTATAATATAAGTTATTATACTATATGGTATGCACATTTAATTAATATAAGAGTTATGTTCATTATTTTGAAAGCATCATCATGCATTTATTTCATGTGATCATTTATGTTATATGTTTTAATTTATTCATGCGATGAATGATCAAGCACTATAACATAGAAATGCATGTAACCTAATTATTAATTAACAAGTTTTAAAATTGTTTTAGAACTCGTTATTAATTAGACTTAGGTTATCTAGTTCTAACAAGTTTAGAATTACGCAAATATAATATGACTTATGAATGGTGACCGATATGTAACTCTGTATAATAAAGGTTCTGGCTAGGCTGGGGCCGGAACCTACTTGGGGCATAATTTCCTCCGGGGGTTATGTTTACGTGAGCGATGTTTATTAAAATGTTAATAAACTATAGACATAAGTTTCAATAAATTGTTTATAAACTTAGGTAATTCCAATATAAATCTTATTTTGGTAGACCTAGGTAAATTATAGCCGGATTTATCTACGTCATCACATTAATTCTAAAGTTCTTTGTGGGCGGAAATGTGTGTATATGATGCATTAATTTCCACCTACGCCTCTCCGTTAAGTGCACACCAAGAGATCCATACTTGGCCGCGTGGCGCAAATGGGAGTTCGGATGGTGTTGGTATGGGTCAAAAGCAAGGTGAATGGAGAGAGTACTTATAGTGAATGGGAGCGAGACTTGTGCAAACCGGTCCCACAGTCTCTTCTAATGGTTTCCACCGTGAGATTCTTATGATCTACCAGCTACTTTGGCCTGGACTAGACAATCCCTTCGGAGGGCCTCATCATAGGTGTCGAAACATAGCAATCTCCCGAAAGGGATTGGGTTACCATAGTTTGTTTTCCAACTCACTTCTCCTTTCGTCGGATTTTGTTGAATCGAGACTCTTGGATTGGAAGTTAGATCGTGACACTCACGGGATACATTAATAGTTAATTGATCCAGAAAAAAATGGTAGCTATAACTTATAAGGAATAAGAGTTATTCCGGTAATGAGGTCTTGTCGAGCTTGTACCGTCCCATAGGAGGAGTGATTCGACTACCCTTCGGTGGCGGTCATTCTAAACTTGTGGGGTATCATTGCGAATTAAGTGACCTAGAGATCATAGATTAATTTTGTTAAAACATGATTGAATTATACATAGGTTTAATGCGAGAAAATAATACAATGTTTTTTTCTTATATTTCCGCAAATATGTCGAGTTCAATTATTTCTCTTTTGGCTGCCGAAAAACTCATTGGAAACAATAACCAAACATGGAAAAATAACTTTAATATTATTTTAGTTGAGGACGACCTGAAGTTCGTACTCACTGAGGATTGTCCTCAAGTGTAAATTTGATTAGCTTTGTGTTGAAACATGCTTAGACTAATATAGTAACATCATTGATAGGCTATGGCTAATAATTAAAATGATGTATAATAGTGATTCAACCTTAATCTTGAGCGAGTTGACTCTTGTCTTCTACGAATTGTTCGTTGACTAGTACGGGTGAGAGTGGCCAGGATTGCCCACTCAGTATGCCTACCTTCTTAGGGATGAAACCTTGTAGGGAGTCGAGGACTCAACTTTGCAAGAAGGAATTCACTCGTTCATGATCTATGGCAACAAGATAGGTTTTTCCCTTAAGCATTTAATCCAGATGTTGAAACATCGGGCCCCATCCCTCTTGATGGCCCGAGAGGGTTAATGTTTATGGTTGGACCATAAACATGTTGTTGATTAAAGGATTAGTGGTGCTTAAGGTGCAAGAAGTAGTCACTAGGGTAAAACGCTAGTTTTAGCCATTTGTGACTACGAACGACCTGTGAAGGGTTGATTCACCGACATTGGTTAAATCAATGGACACCACTTTTCCTATAGTGAAGAGAGTGCACCTACGAGTCTTTAGTGGAGTGACTCATAGTTAACGAATGTTGATTGACGGAATCGATGAGTTTTATTAGTTAATCTCGTATCATTGGAGCACATGATCTGTTGGTCCATTAGGTCCCTCAATTGGCTCAACATGGAATTAATAGAGGGAATAATGTTATTGAATGAATTTTAAATGTTCAAGTTCATATCTAGGGATTATATCAATTATATATGATATGATTGATATAATATATAGTTCAATGTGAATATGATTCATATTGAACTTAATTGTGTCTAATTATGAAATTACGACATAACTAATGATAAAATTTTTGAGAGATGAAATTGGATTTGATTAAATCCAATTTATCCACATTATGTGAATATGATTGATATACTAAGGTGTTTGACAGCTTATATTATGCATTTGTTCATAATATGTTGAATTAGTGACAAATGGGTGGAGAATTTGAGTCCACCCACATTGCCTATAAAAGCATCCTTTTGGATGCATTTTGTAACTACTTGAACAATTTGTGTGGTTTTGCATCTTAGGAAAAACAAGAGTTCTCTCCAAAAATCTCTACAAACTTAGTAATCAAAAAGAAGATCCAACATCTCTCCCTTAACTACAGAACAACTAAGAAGTCATTTTGCTGGTGTTCGTTAATTTTATTGTAGAGAAGAAGAGATCGTTGACTGTTGGGATGTATGTCCTCATCTCATGTAGATTGTAATATTCCAAGTTGTAAATAAATAAGAGTTATTTATTTGAGCCTTTTGATATAAATAAGAGTTATTTATTTGAAATTGATGTTTCCCATATTTCATAAACTTAATACAAAAAGTAAGCTCCAGGGTCATTGTATTAATGAGAGAACTAGAACTTGAACGATGTGTAGTGAACACACTGGGGAGGACCACGTTCGAGTTAATGACCCGAACGGTCTACAATATATGGATAGGGTTGGAGACCTAATCCTGGATACGCTGTGGATGCGACCCGCTTTGTATTAAGATGCAATTGAGGTGATCTGACTCGTTCATGTGGTTTACATGCGAGTGGGGGCATCCTGTGCGTTGAGATTGTACAAGACCGGACCATGAATCATTAGACTTCATCGATGTAACACCATTAATGAGATAGGCTGATAAATTCGTAGATGACCAGTAGTGACTCGACCTTAATCTTGAGCATGTTACGGACTCCTGTCTGTGGGGGTTTGTCCTTTGACTAGTACGCGTGATGGTGGCCACGTGGGGAGCTGGGAACTTGACTACGCAAGAAGGAATTCACTCGTTCCCCACTTAGGGAAGTTAAAGGGGTTGTTCCCTTAAGTGTTGTCTTTAGGGCTTCAACAACGGGGCCTCACTCTCTCATTGGCCTGAGAGGGTTGTTGTTTATGGTAGGACCTCACCATGGTCTTCCGCTGCGGGAATTCCAAATCCCTTCAATTGGTCTCAGAGCCAAGTTGCTCTTTGTTGTGTATTCTGTGAATTCTTAAAATTAGGTCGGTAGCATTAATTTTCATGAGATGAATGTTAATGGTTTGCAATTTTGGATGTTTTCAGTTTCTGGCACTTCGTTTACATTTGCATTAAAGTTGATGAGATCAATAAGCGCCTAGTGTTTTTGGGCATTTTTATTGTAAATCGAAAGTGCGTAAGTCCGCGTGTCGTTCATGGCAAGACTTGAAGAAAACGGAGCGAAAATGGGCGATTTCGGTGAAAAAAAGCAAAGGTTTTTTGCTCGAAATTCATCAACGTCGTGACGTTGTTCTTTAGCGTTGCGAAGCCATCCATGCTGAAGGAGGCGCGCTGTGTCACGGTCGTACCTCTCGGACCGTGCGGCGTCATGATTCATCCGTCGAACATGGCCAGCCTTAAGGGGAACTCCTGCCCCATTGTTATGATCGCAACGCTTTGTGGCTTTGTCGGGCCTTTAGGCGAGGTTCTTCAATCCTCAACCAAGCATCAAGTAAATAAGCAGCGGAATATAACTTGGTCGTACACGTCGCCCGTCCGTGTACTTGCACTTGTCTTTCCCATGAGTTGGCTTTGACGGGACATTCTCGGATCGCTGGCCGCTAACGGGCCCTATGGCTGAACCTCCAACCCATGGGAAGGGGCGCAATGTCGGCACACCTGTGCCGTCCGACACTGTCCCTTGAAAACCCGTTACAAAGGAAACGCCCAAGACACTTCTCTTGAGACGCTCGCCCCAACCATGACACGCGAACGTGCCACGGGGTGACTCACTTAGGCCCACAAGCCCAGGGGTGGTGGAGAGTCGACACCATGGTACCCCCTATAGTATATTATGTGAAATATTGGGTCTTCCTCCCTTGCACGTCATTTTGGCGAGAGAGTCATACGCCCATACATCGACCCCTCGGCGACCACGGTTGGCTGATCTCACATGCCTTCGAGCCCACCTATCTTGGTGTGTTAGATGATGCATCGTCCTCCTCGATCGCATCATGGCACGATTTGTCACTGTGAGGTTCACAAACATACGCTCTTCTAGTATGATTGTGACACGCTGCAGGCACAACATTGCGACGTCAGGCGCGGCGTTGCAACGCTCAAGCGTTGAGAATGCATTGTGCAACGCTAAACGCAACAGCGTTGCAAGCTGGCCACGACGTTGCAACCCTGCCGCGTAGTGGGCGGTTTCCAGCGGTTGTGTGGGACGTGAGTGGCTAGTGGCATTAAGGGACATGGAGGGAGTGGTTTCAAGCCCAGAAGCAACAATTATTTATTTTAATTTTATTTTCTTTCTAAAATTGTTTTATTAAATGTATTTAATTAATTATTTTAAATAATATTAATATAATTAACTTAATTGTTATATTAATATTAATTAACTTAATTTTGATGTCCATAGGGTACCAAAAATTGGTCCAATAATGTTATTTGTTTATTTTATGCATCGAGTTGTATAAAATATTTTTTATGTGCATAATGTATGTCATATAGATTAAAATCCCACCTTAGGTTAAACATTTCATGCATCATTTATATTATAAGAGTTATCATATATAGTATGCATGATCGGTTTATATTATAAGAGTTATAATATAAAGTATGCATTTTTTAATTTATTTAATATAAGAGTTATATTTCTTAGATTAAGAGCATGCTCATGCATTTAATTCATGTGATGGATTTATGTTATAGTTTAGTATTATTCATGTGATGAATGATCAAACACTATAACATAGAAATGCATTTAACCTAAGTTAATTATTAGTTTTAAAATGTTTAGAACTTGAATAATTAGACTTAGGTTTTCTAGTTCTAATAAGATTAGGATTAGGAAATAAAATATGACCTTTGAATGGAGACTGATAAGTAACTGTGTCTAAGAAAGGTTTTGTCTAAGGCTTGGGTACCTAAGTTGACGCTTTGCATGAACACCCCACCGGGAAACGACCTAGGAGTGAAATCGGTTCGGAAATTCATAGGTTATATTCTCGCAAGTGTCGTTAATTAAGAGTTAATTAATTTACTCACTTAGACCTAAGTTAATAATGTGATTATAGACTTCGGCTAATCTAATACAAGAGTTAGTGGAGACTTCGGCTAATCGATCGATCGAACATGAATCCCTATTCATGTTATAAACCAAACAAATATTTAAATCATATTTAAACATTTCCACCTCTTCTTTATTATCGTGTAATTCATATTTAAATTGCGACACGTTATGTATATCACAAATAATTAACATTTTCTCCCAAAACCGAATTTTAACAATTTTAATTCTTTTCTCTAAAAATGTTACAAGGTTGAGTTAGAGCTAGTAAAGAGACCTAATGGACCTACAGATCATGATCTCCAACGATATGAGATTAACGGACCAAACTCTTTAGCCTGGCTAATCAACATTCATTAACCACCGGGACAGTCCACTAGAGCCTAGTGGTTGCACTCTTCTCACTGTAGATATATTTTTGTCCACTCGATATAAGCATGATTAGTAAGTGGATCCTTCACAGGTCGTTCGTAATTACAACTGGGTCAAAATTACCATTTTACCCCTGTAATTACTTCTTGTTCCTTAAGTCCCAATGATCCTCTAATGAACAATTGGTTTGCGGTTCAAACAACAAACTGATCCCTCTCAGGACAATGAGAGGGGTGGGCCCTTTCTTCAAGACCCGGAGTCAGCACTTAAGGGAACAACCTCTCTACTAATCCCTGAAGCGGGTAGGAGTGAATTGCATCTTCCAGAACTATGTTCCCAGCTATGTACCTGATCATATCTCTTAAATGGGAGGCATATTGAGTCGGCAATCTCAGGTCACTCTCACCCATGCAAATTTAAGGATAATCCGAATAAACAGGAGTTCATGGCACGCTCAGGAATAAGATCGAGTTACCTAGGTCATCGTATGAATATAGTCAGTTAAGACAGTAAATAGAGTTATAAAGTCTAAGTGAAAATTTTATGGTCTAGTCATATGCAAACTCATTGCATAGGACACCCCCACTCGCATGTATCCACATGAACGATTAAGGATCACACCATTTGTACTTTACAAACTGGTTCGCGTCCATAGTGTCCCCAAGATAAGGTACCCAACCCTATCCCTATACTATAGACCGTTCTGGCAATATCTTGAACCTCATCCACTTTTATGTCACCCATAAAGTTCGTGTATACATCATATAACCATGGGCTTTTAATTGGATTACGGTTTCAAAATATATACAATTAACTTTTTTTTGAATAACATCTTTATTGCAAAATAGAATATACATTCAGTTTACAAACCCACGAGTTTTAGGACATAAAAACCTACAATTAGGACATACATCCAGACAGGCCGACGTTGACAAATACGAATGGATTAAAGTTGTGGACCAGAAAATGGAATCGATGTGCTTGAATTATGTCTGCAACTTGTGGACCAACCGGATGAGGTTAAACCTATTGGTTGCATGTAGATCTACAAGCGTAAACGTGGCGTAGATGGGAAGGCGCATACCTTCATAGCCAGACTAGTGGCAAAGGGTTTTACCCATGTTGAAGGGGTTGACTATGAGGAAACCTTTTCTCCTCTTGCCATGGTAAAATCTAACAGGATCATTCTGATCATTGTTGCATATTAACTATGAGGTATGGCAGATGGATGTCAAGAAAACCTTTCTAAATGACAATCTTGATGAAACCATCTATGGACAAGCCCAAAGGGTTTATTACCCTAGGCCAAAAGAAAAATGTTTATCCGCTTTAAAGGTCTATTTATGGGTTGAAACAAGCCTCAAGGTCCTGGAATATAAGATTTGATGATGTATTCAAATCTTATGGCTTTAATCATAATGATTATGAGCCTTGTGTCTACAGGAAAATTATCAACCACACTGTCGCATTTCTAATATTGTATGTGGATTATATCCTGCTCATTGGCAATGAGGTATGATTTCTTACTGACATGAAGGAATGGGTTGCTTTGCAATTCCAAATGAAAGATTTGAGAGAAGCCCGAGTATGTTCTACATTATCTAGATAGTCAGAACCAAATAACAGAACACTAGTCATGTCTCAGGCATCTTATATTGACAAGATGTTGTCTAAATATAAGATGTTGAACTCCAATAAGGGGTTGTTGCGTTTTAGGCATGGGGTTAACATGTCTAAAGATCAACTTGAGTAGCATAAAGATTTTGAGAATGAGATGAACCATTATTTATGTTATTTAAATGTTTTGACTTTCTTTTTTGGTTACCTAAAGGTGATTTTGAATTGTGATTTGAGTTCATTTATTTTACTTTATTGTAATGGCCTAAAAATGCATGCATTAGTAGTAACGTTCCTAGAAATGGAGTCTTAAATTATGGGTATTACAAAATCATTTGACTGGTATCATTTGTGCAAGCAAGCCTTTGACAAAGACCGACATAGTGACGAAAGGAAACACAAAAGCAAGTAATAAAGACATAAGGCAAGCTTTGCTAATCCTACAAGAAAAAAGACACCTAATTAGGGACCTAAATGATTAAACACACCCATAAAAACCCTAAACGAGACAAGAGAATTAAAGAAATCAAGGCACACAAATTGTACTTAACATGTAATATACAGTTGGTTAGTGTATCACAATTAAACGAATGGCATGAACATTGAATGGAAAAGAAATAAATAAAATATTCTCAATTTTTTCATTTATAGTGTGAAAGTTTTGGAATTAAAGATTTGATGTTTACAAGATTCACTAGACCTTAAAGTTATTTAGAAAAATCTAGGTTAAGATAAATTATGTCATAAGTTGATATGGTATACAAGTTTAATATTTTATTGATCTGAATGAACGAACTTACTTGTAGAATGATAATCATTCGTTAAAGATCTAAAAGGTATTCAAACTCTTATTTAGTATAATCTATTTAATTATGTAGTGGTGAAAAGACTGATATAAATTAAATTAGAAAACATCAATGTATAGGAAATCATGTTAACGAGTAGTATATTTAATAATAGTTGTTTGAACATATATAAAAGATTGTGTTGTAAGGGTCAACTGGAATGTCTATGATTTTTAATCTTTTGAATATCCTGACATTTTATTTTCTTGAAATGAATCCTATCAAATATTTAACACTTTCTATGATCATCCTTATTTTGGTTATTCGGAGAATCCTCCTTACTCGACGAAATATTCCTATTATGTTAATGCGAAATGAATAATTGTTATTAGGTGTGAACTCAAAATTTTTGGTACTTTTCGTTTCTTCAAAGGATATGATGTCATCTTTGTTAAGTTAGGGGGAGAATATGCTAGTTATAGAGTGTGGCCATGGATACATTACATGATTTCCATGGTAAACAAATTATGCCCTTATTTGTGGCTAACCCCTAATATTGAAAGACATTCGAGAAGGTACTTAGGGGGGAATGAATCATAATTTTCCGATACTGGAGAACAATGAGAAGGTATTCGGGTAGTAAATGGTCTTACCTTAATATTGAAGGACATAGAGAAGGTATTAGGGAAAATCAAAGGGCCAAAGTTATTCCATGTACACGTGAGAGAGGTATGAAGATTATTGGTAAATATGTAACTCTACCACCTCTATGGTTCGAAAGTGGTATCATGCCATGTGTTTTATTGTTATGAGCTTCTAAATTATTTATCTATCTACCCTCAATATAATACTACATTATGAGTTGTGTGCTACACATAAGTGGTGACTTAAACCTGTAAATTGGAAGCATGGTTTGTTTATGTTTACTAACAGATGTTAAGTTATTTTCTACTTATAGTCTGCCATTATTGTGCTTCACCTATGAGCTTATAATAGACACTCACTAGGCTTCCTAGCTCACGTTTTCATTCCGTCTACTCTTCCGAGTGCAGCGCATTTGTAGTTTCCCAGAAGACCCCACGACAAGACCTATTTGCCACCACGCCATTTAGCTCCATGTATATTCACATTCTTTTGTATATGGTTTGTAGTGAGAACATATTAGATGAGTCAGAATAAATTTGGAAGCTTTATGATTACCTAAAGAACATAGTAATGGAAGTGAACGTGTTTCATTTTTATGTGTATATCGTTGCTTAATTTTGCTTGTTCAAACGTGTTGTGTTGCGTTTAATTTAAGTTAAGTCTTTTGGTTACTCACGGAATGTCAACAAGAGGTTTTGGTTATCTTTGTCTTCGCATCTCTTCCTAACGTTAGGCAAGTAAGTCGGGACAGGGGTGTGTGACAATAAATATGAGACAAAATCAATCTCACTCAAAGAATGCAAGCAAGACTACAGTAAAACTACTACAAATATTAAAAGACCTAGTGGAGTGTTACTATTCATTGCAATTTTTTAGTATTTTTTTGTTGATAGAGCTTTATGTGATCTTAGCCATGATTAATTTGATGCCTTTATCCGTCCATAGGAAACTAGGTGTTGGGGAAGTGCAACATACAACCATTTCCTTGTAGTTATGACTGCTCTATCAAATATCCCAGGGTATTGTAGATGATGTGATGGTCATGACTCATTTTCCCCGGAGATTTTTGTGGTCCCGGACATGAAGGAAGATTCTGAGATCCCACTTTTTTGGGGTGACCTTCCGGTCACCGAAC
This sequence comes from Trichosanthes cucumerina, assembly GCA_036507285.1. Lineage (NCBI taxonomy): Eukaryota > Viridiplantae > Streptophyta > Magnoliopsida > Cucurbitales > Cucurbitaceae > Trichosanthes > Trichosanthes cucumerina. The sequence continues at coordinate 19,792,366 of CM071843.1, read as the reverse complement.
TAGCCATAATAGATGTGTAGGATGGTGAGTTAACTATGAGTGTTGGTGAGGACAAGGTTGTATTTGACATTTTTCGATCCTTTGAAGCACCCTAATGAGGTAAGTACGATCGAGAGTGAGTCGGCAAAATCATACATGACTTCTGTGGATACCATCGCTTAAAGGTAAGGGCAACAGATGTGCCTAAAACAACATATCTGTAACGAGGTATGGGGATTATGAGTTTTTAGTAATGTCTTTCGGTTTTGTTTAATGCACCAAACAGCTTTCATGCACCTCATGAAACAGGATATTCCACTAGTATTTAGATCATTTCGTGATAGTATTTATTGATGATATACTAGTTTGCTCAATTGATAGGAAAGCTCATGAGGAACATTTTGAGGATTATTCTACAAACACTACGAGATAAACGGTTAGATGTTGAATTCACCAAATGTGAGTTTTGGTTGAACTGGTAGTATTTTTGGGGCATGATGTATCAACAAATGGTGTTAGTATGGATCCAAATAAAGTGAAAGTTGTGGTCAACTTGGAGAGACTAGTTAGTGCGACAGAGGTAATGTAGTTTCCTAGGCTTGGCAGATACTACATACGCATTTGTCGAGGATTTCTCACGATTAACATTACCTCCCAATGTGCCTTTAACAAGGAAGAATGCTAAGTTTGAATGGTCGATAAGTGAATAGTGTTTTCGTGGAGCTTGAAAAAGAGATTAGTTGCAACACCTATTCGACACTTCACAGAATCGGGAAAAGAGTATGTGATTAATGTGATGCCTCGAGACAAGGTTTAGGGTGTGTCTTGATGCAAGAAGGAAAAGTAATAGCTTATACGCCAAGACAATTGAAAAAGCACGAATGAAATTACCCTACCCATGATCTCGAGCTAGGAGCGCTTGTTTTAACATCAAGATCCTGAGACATTACATGTTTGGTGAAAGGTGTCACATTTACACAGATCATAAGAGTCTCAAATATATCTTTGATCGTAAGGAGTTGAATATGAGACAAAGAAGATGGTTAGAACCGATTAAAGATTATGATTGTACCATAGAATACCATCCGTAAGGCTTAATGTGGTAGCAGATGCATTAAGTAGGAAGTCAAGACTTCCTAAGAACGCCTGCGGTGGTATTGAGCGATATTTTTTTAAGTACTCTAAGGGATTCAAGGCGCTTGTGATTTGCAGAGTTCAGGAGTCTTTTAGCTCGCCAGTCAGTCTTCACGTGATCGGAGGTTGTAAGAAGACAAACCGCATGATAGTAACTTGCATAAAATGTTTGGGAAGTCCAAAAAGGCCCAGAGGCGGAATTTAAAATAAGATCGGATGGGGCCATAGAGAGGCAAGGAAGACTATGTGTTTTGAGTGTTAGTGAGCTTAAAGATGCTATTCTAAAAGAAGCTCACAGCTCAACTTACGCTATGCATCCGTGAAGCACCAAGATGTATAAGTCATTGAAAGGGAACGATTGGTGGCCGGGATGAAGCGAGGTAGCTAAATATGTTGATAACGCTTGATCCGCCAACAGTTAAACCCAGTTAGACAGAGACTTCAGAGGACTCTTAATCCATTGCCATATCGGAATGGAAATAGAGCATATCATCGAGGATTTTATGTTTGGATTACCACGCACTACTTCTTGTGGACATGATGGTATTTGATAATAGTGGGTAGACTCACTAAGACATCACGCAGTTTATACCGATTAAAGCGACGCTCACGCTTGATCACCTAGCTAAGGCTAGCACGTCGATCGAATTGTGAGTCAACACTTTGAGTGCCAAAGTGTCCATAGTTTCGAGATAGAGATCCACGATTTACTTTAAGTTTTGGCCTAGCTTACGTAAAGCTATGGGGACAAAGTTGAATTTTAGTACAACATTCCATCCTCGCATGATGGGCAATGATAGGACCATCCAGCACTCTGTAGAGGATATGTTGAGAGCATGTGTCCTTCAATTTAAGGGTAGTTGTGACACACACCTATCACTTATGGAATTCGCTTATAATAACAACTATTAGTCAAGTATTGGCATGACACCATTTGAGGCTTTGTATGGAAGACGATGTAGAACGCCCAGTATGTTGGAATGAAGTAGGAGAGCGGAAGCTAATCGGTCCCGAAAGTTGGTACAAATTAATGCATGTAAAATATTTAGGTAATTAGAGAGAATCAAGGTAGCACAACACCTTCTAAGAGTTATGCAGATAAGCTGATTTAAAGAACTTAGAATTTCCTACAACTTTCAAAAGTGGAAAAATCATGAGTAGAAAATTTCTAGAAGATGTATTAATCAAAGAAAGTTAAATTTGTTGTGCACTGAAATCTGAATCTGGAAACAAAAAGAAGTCTCTGCTTTGAGGAAAGTAGTTTTCAGAGGTATTTTTGAACAAATCCGCTTGGAATTTCAATTTCATGTATTCATATGATATTTAGAGGATTCACAAAGGAAGAGTTTGGTATAAATTACATTATTGTTTCATAAGTAATGAAGAAGTTATGGTTGTCTGAAAACAGGGCAGAAAATCTGAAAATGCTTGAAATTGGAAAGTGGTTTTTCTTGTAGTTTTAAGGTTAAAAATCACTTAGCTCGAGGTTCTAATGGTTGAGTTTGTTTGTTTTGATGTGACATCAAGAGCAAATAGGTCAAGTTTACAAGTCGAGGTTCTAATTCTAATACTGTTAGTGACTCTATTCTAGAATTATGCTTGACCTATGTTTTTCTTCAAGAACATAATTGTTGAACATAGAATCCTGTTTGAACTAATTATGTGTAGCTTCATGGAGTTTCTAACATAAAGTTCATGATGGAACCTAAGCATGCTTTGAATTAGTTGTAACTATAAATCCAAGTATGGAAACTAAATTATGAAAGTATGTTTCCTTTAGAGAATGTTTTGTGTAAATCCACTTGGGAACATGTTTAGATGATAATGTGAAAATGTCAAGAAATTGTTGTATGTGTTATAAAGACATGATTTCCATGGTACACAAATTATGCCCTTGTTTGTGGTTAACTCCTAACAATCAAGGACATCTGAGAAGGTACTTAGGGGGAATGAATCATCATATCCCGACATTGAAGGACAATGAGAAGGTATTCGGTAGTAAATGGTTTTACCTTAATACCTGAAGGACAATGAGAAGGTATTCGGGTAGTAAATGGTTTTACCTTAATATCAAGGACAATGAGAAGGTGTTCGGGCAGTAAATGGTTTTACCTTAATACATCAAGGACATAGAGAAGGTATTAGGGAAAACCAAACGACCAAAGGTATTCCACGCCCACGTGAGAGAGAGTGGTATGAACCTTATTAGTATAAATGTAACTCTACCACCTCAATGGTTTGATGTGGTATCATGTCGTGTGTTTTATTGTTACGAGCTTCTATATTATTGATCTATATACCTCGATATGATAGTACATTTTGAGTTGTGTGCTATGCACGAAGTGGTGACTTAAACTCATAAATTGGAAGCATGGTTTGTTTATGTTTACAAACAGATGTTAAGCTATTTTCTACTTATAATATGCCATTATTATGATTCACCTGTGATCTTATAATGTTTTAAAGATAGACACTCACTGAGCTTTTTAGCTCATTCTTTCAGTGTTTTCAAACCTTTTTCAGTAAAGATCGAGCTCTCTAGTACACGACATCCCGCTATAGTCTACTGGAAGTTTCATAAGTTGATAGTTTGTACGTGGCTGGTGTTGTATAGCAAGTCATTATGTAGTTATAGTTGTTTGTGCATAAGAGGTTGTATAAACAGTGGGTTGGCATGTTCTGAGTTGTGATCCTATTGCTCGTTTAAGTTTTCAAATGAGAGACTTAAGAAATGTTTCTCCCTATGTATGTTTAGTAGTTATCAAGTTTCAGTTGTGTTATGTTAAAGTTTACCATATACTGAGCATAGTATGTTTATCGTGCAGAATGGGGTCATGTGTATTGCTTTAGAGGTGAGCAATGTCTGTCATATTTCATGCCTCTTTCCAAAGCTAAGTTAGCAGTGGTTCAGAGGGGTGTGACATTGGTCACCATTCATAAGTCATATTTGATTTTCTAATTATAACTGATTAAAACTAGAAAACCAAAGTCTAATTATTAAAGTTTTAAATAATTTAAAATTAATAATTAACGATGTTACGTGCATTTCTATGTTATAGTGCTTGATTATTCATCACACGTAATAATAGACTATATAACATACATTTATCACATGAATAATGCATGTCTATGCTTTTAATTCAAAAAATACAAAAATTATATTAATTAAATTAAAAGCGCATGCATACATTATATTATAACTCTTCTAAAATAATCTTATCGTGCATACTATATATTATAACTCTCATAATATAAATACGAGGCATGAAATGTTTAACCTAAGGTGGGATTTTAATCTATATAACATAAATTATGCACATAGAATAAATTTGATACATCACATGCATAAAATAAATTAAATAGCAATATTGGATGAGTTTTGTTACCCTAGGGGCATTAATTAAATTAATTAACATTAATATAACATTTATATTAATATTAATTAATGAAATTAAAATTAAATACATTTTACAAAAATAGAAATAATAAATAAAATAAAAAAGTTGCTAGTGGGGCTCAAACCGCATGCACTCAAGCACCTTGTACACACGACGCCACTATCGCGAGAATCCTCGCGAAATCGCCCACTACGCTCATGGCGTTGAAATGTCGTGGCAGCGTTGTTCCTAGCGCGCCTAACACCTCATCGTGGGTAACGCTAACCTTCAACACCACCGTATCCGCTTCGACGGCCGTTGAGACGTCGAAAAACAACGATCAACGTCGCCGACATAACAACAAACTCCTTTGTTGGTCTTCATCGTTTTTGCCCGATTTCGCCCGATTTCTTCACAAAAACTCTTGCCACGAATGACCGCGGACTTGCTGCACTCGATTTACATAATAATTGTCCTAAACAACGGGCCCTTACATTGATCTCATCAACGTAATGTAAATCTACAATTCATGTGCCAAAACCGAAACATCTAACATGCAATACCATAATTCATCTCATGAATTAAAGCAAGCTCACCTAGTTTAAAGAAAAAAAAGTTGCACAACAAAACTCCAACAATTAGCACCGATACTAATTAAAGGGAATGAAACTCCTATAGCGGAAACGACTTTGAATCGTCGTGGTGTTCGTTGTGAAAAAACGTTTCGTAAAATTAAACTTATTTCATAGATTCTACGCTAAACATCCAAAATAAAAAGGAAAAATAGTAAGATGGAAGTACTTACTTGTTGAATAACGTTTCTTCAAGATCTCCTTCTCCGATCACAATCTCTTCGTGTCCTCGATCTATACAGTCACAAACTCTCGAACTAAGAACGAATTGGACACATCCAATTGATATTCTCGGTTGTTCTCGGTCGGTAGAGGGAAAGTAGTGGGAACTCAATTTGGTTTTGGGTAGAGAAGATTTGAGAGATTTACATAATTGAGAGAGTGGATTTTTAGTGAGATTCCAAAAAATGGGAAGTGAGACTTACAAAGCCTTTTCAAAAGGGTCTTATATAATGGTGATAGGTGGAGTTTAAATCTCCACCTATTTACCATTTGACCACAACATTAGGTTATGCAAATCAGATTTGCATAACACATATAATAAAGTATTTCATATCTTATTATACAATTAATATTTGTATAATCGTGGATTTTAAATTAAATCACATTCAATTTAATATATCTCAATCCAATTTCTTTAATTAGAACTAATTAATCAATTAGGCTATACTATAGTTCATTATGAATCTACTTCACATAAAACTATATATTATGTCAACAATATAACATATAAATGACATAAGTACCCAATTAATCAATTTCAACACTCCATATCTACACCAAATCTGTAAACCCTCAATTTGTCCAATTTGAGCCAACCGTGGGACCTAATGGACCTGCATATGACGACCTCCAATGATCCGAGACTAACCTGTCAAATTCTTTGACGTTGTAGTTGCACTCTCATCGCTGTAGGACAAGTTGTGTTCATCGATATAACCAATACCCATGAGTCAACCCTTCACAAGTTGTTCGTAGTCACAACTAGGCAAAATTACCATTTTACGCTTGTGTCTACCTCTTGCTCCTTAAGTCCCACTGCTCCTCTAATGACCAATAACGTTGCATGGTCTAACCATAAGCAACACCACTCTCGGCCATTATCCAAGCCATGGAGACAACCTTTAAAGGAATAACCCCTCTAGTTTCCCTAAGTCGGGAATGAGTGAATTCCATATTGTGTATTCAAGTTCCCAGCTCCCCACGTGGTCCTGTTCCTTAGAAGATAGGAATATTGGACAAGTAATTGTGACCACCCTCACCCGTACCAGTCAAAGGACAAACCCCCGCAGACAGGAGTCCGTAACACGCTCAGGATTAAGGTCGAGTCACTATTGGTCATCTACTAAGTTATTAGTCCTATACTGTTAACGGTTGTAAATTTCTTATATGTTGAGAATCCAACCTATTGTTGATTGTAGTTTGAAGAGTTGGGTGTTTTTGTAATCCTTTTGTAGTATTGTTATGCTTAGAACTTGTCAAGAAAAATTGGGGTTTTGTCCAAGCAACGTCTTCATGGTGCCAAAGTTTTGGTTCAGACGATGTTGCTTAGTATCGTCCCAATAGTTTTGGATTTTAAAAATTAGGGTCGTTACATAGCATTTGTTTAATGTTGTGTGTGTGACTTATCTTGTAAAAATTACCCAACCTTTTTAGTATTGACTCAACTTTTTATGCAAAATCTAGATTTTTAGTTTAAACAAACGTAAATGATTTGCATTTAATGTATACATCTTCCCTATTTTTCTTCACGTAGTTAAAATCTTTGTCAAAATAATTTATGTTGAATAATAGATGAACTTCAAGAAGATGTTGATAACAAATATAATAAGTTGGTTAAAAGAATCATAGGATAACATATGATTATATCAATTAGTTGTCTTAAAATTAAAATGTAGATGAATACAACATTAAAGACCATTTATGTAATCACTTTAACGCTTGCTCTAGGCTTCGACCTAGCGAATGACGTTACTATATGTTTGCTAATGCCACTTGAAAATCAAGTGACAAAAACATGGAGATTTAAAGTAGCACCCTAATTAACAAAGTCATATTCAAATAATGAATAATATTTCTTATTAGTCGAGTCTCAATATATTTATCATTGACTTTGAAATGTAGAGTTTTTACAATTTATCCATCAATTGTTAGTCGAGTCTCAATATATTTATTATTTAATGAAGTATATTTTCTACAAGTCTTTTGTTTGAAGGTGCTTTGTGTATAATTCGTGGTGCTCGTTTACCTAATAAATAACAAGAATTAGCATGCTTGGCAACGAAAGAGTCAAGGTGTGTGGAACAACATAATAGAAGTGAAAATCAAGATAAATCAATAGGTTGATTAAGTGATAACTCAATTATTTAATAATTTATCCTAATCAATAGATATTCAAGTCATAGTATTGAAAAGCTTATTGATTTACTTTTCATGCCTTGAATCGAGTGACACTAATATGCTTGATATGTTATTGAAACTCACTTTCCTCAACACACTAAGAATGATTTTTTCTTTGTCACATGTTATTAGTTCATGCTCTAAGATAGAAAAATAGAACAAACTCACATCACCATTTTGATTTCAATGTAATATTTATTCTTTTTTATACTCGCCGTGATAAAATCATCAATCTCCAAATGGCCTTGGGAAGAGATACAATAATCTTAACTCTTATTGGACCCAAGTTTAAGAGAATTTTGATTTTATTTACTTTGCAAAGATACTTTTATTGTAAATGTTCTTCAAAGATATCTAAATTGTGGAAACATGTCTCGCTCAATTTCAAAAGAAAGCAGCTTGAAGATCCCCAAAGTTTTACTATTTTCAATCATTTATACTACTCAATAAAATAAACGATCCATAAAAGTCAATAAAAAATAAAAACAAAGAATTGTGCAAATTGAATACAAAATAGAAAATGAAAAGTCATTTCCCCATCCTCTTAAAAAGGAAAAACGTGGAAGTAGAAAACAAACCAAGTCCACTCCCTTCAAATATATAGTAAAAATAATTTTTACTCAATTATCTAAATTTAACGATAACACCTCGGCTTACTCCTTTTCTCAAACATCTATCCCCTAGCAAGTTGGTTCAAAAACATTGTAAAAGACAATAAAAGGCAAAAAAAGAAAGTTCTTGAGTAAAGAGAATAAATGGAAAAGAGATGGCAACTAATAAAATAGTTGTATTTTCAATGTGTCTTTGTGGTGGTCGTGACATTGAAATTTTTCAATGCCGATATGTCGACTTTCGACATGGAGGGCAAATTCAAGTCGTTTTTTGCCGACCTAGGTAGAGTGGAGGCTAAATTCACGCCCCGTTGTAACATTTGTAAAGGGAATGACTACAACTCCTTTCATTCGATGTGTGATGAATATTGTAGCAAAAGAGGAAGTTGCTAGTACTTTCTACTGCATGAGAAAAATTATTTTTAACCTGTGATACATGATAAAATGTATCAATTTTTGTTATCAAAATTTATTGTTAGTTTTGTATTTCTAAAAATGATGGTGTTGATATATTTATTATTTTTATTATTTGTTAATTGTCAAGAGTAATTCCATAGTCTGGTTGCATATGGAAAAGTCTAATTTTTCAAGAAACATGGCATTTATTATTGAAGTTATTAAGTTTGGTGAGTATTGCAAAACAATACCCGTAAAGTAACCTCGCTACCAAGGTTTGGGATATGCATACACATACAATCATGATCTCTAAACTCATTCGTAACATACCTATATGGGACCTAAAACTTTCTAGTATTGTCGAGTCTTTAATCCATGATTCGCTTATTTAGTTGTCAGACCTTTAATCCATGACTGCTTATTTAGTTGTCAGGTCTTTAATCCATGACTGCTCATTTAATTGTCAGTCTTTAATCCATATTGCTCATTTAATTGTCAGTCTTTAATCCATATCGCTCATTTAATTGTCGAGTCTTTAATCCATGATCGCTTATTTAATTGTGGGGGTTGGTCATCCTGAGTCATTTCGTTTTGAGTCCCTCACGGACCACATGTACTTTGACCCATAGGTCTCTATTGCATGTTTGACCATGCACATAATGATCTCAGGATAACCAATGTCCACACTATTCACTAATCCATTTCGTGGCATACAAAACATGCATGAGGTCCCATCAGTCACATAATAATAGAGTACATGTCACAAACATCATCATCAATATATCAATCATACTTTCTCATGGGCGGTTTGAAGATCAAACTTTGTAAGAAAACATGTACCATTCTCATACAAACTCTTTGTCCTATTCTCACATGAATTAATGGAATACTTTTACATAGCATACGAGAAAAATCTCACATAAAATAATGGGTTATTTCCACTTGATGCATGAAGTATTTGCACATAAAATATTACGTATTCTCACATGAATATCTGTATATTTTTCGTATAGAAAATTATAAACTATTTTTCGCATGAAATCATAAAAATCGTTTTCATTTAATCCCATTAAAAATTCGGCACAAGGTCCCTTACCTTAGCTCGAACTCCTTAAATTCCGCTCCTAACTCAAGGTTTCGCTTAGTCGTGCTCGATAGTCGAATCCCCTAAATCACATTCATCAATTCTTTAATTAACTTACATAATTAGACACTTATTTTTGAATCCAATCATAGTTAGGCTAAATTACCACAAGCGGACGCTTAAAGCGAACTCGGGAAGCGAAAGCGGAGGCAATTGGCGAAGCGGGAATGGCGCGCGTGGCGGAGCATGGCGCGCGTGGCCGGAACACTGGCGGCGCGTGGAGCGGAGACAGCGGCGCGTCGTGCGCGCCTTTCGGAGCGTGAACATCGGATCAGGACGCGTTGGAGCCGATCTATCCAAAACCGGTCCCTGAAACTTCAAAACCTATCGACGAGCGTGAAGCGGTCGATTGACTTCCGATCGGGCTCGTGGCGGTTCGTGAGTTGAGGTTGTGGCGGTGCGCGCGACGGTCGATCAATCCACGGCGTTGAAGCGGGCTCGTGGTGCGGCTTCCGGTGCGACTTTGCGGCAGCAACGGCGGCGGCAAAGACGTCGGGTTGGAGTTGCGGCGGCGTGCGGCACCGCGAAGAAGTCGCCGAGTCGTCTTTGCTGCGGTCGGAGGAAGGGCGGAAGGCGTCTGCTGCAGCAACTCACTTTGCGACTTGGTGGGCACGCGGTGAACGGGTGACTTCGTCCGGTCGCGTCTTTGGCCGTGGCGAGGAACTCGAGCAAAGAAAGCGAAGACCGGCGGTGAAGGGACGCGATCGTGGTTTGTGGGTTGAGCGGAAAAAGCGGAGGGTGGAGGGCTTTGTCGGTGGGTCTCCTTTTTCGTGAAGATGGAGAAGAGGAGGAGACACGCCTTGGGATTCGTGCTATAATAGGACAAAATGCCTTGGAAAGCCCTAATTTTCATTGTTTAAATTACTAGAATGCCCTTCCTTTATCAAAACCACCCTTTTGCTATCAATCCTAGATAAATATTTCCAATTAAGATTATATATAATTGCCTCTATATGTAATCCTTTAATTGTGTAAAAACTTAAATTACTTTCACAACTTCAAGCTCCACCCAATTTACTTTTCAACAATTTAGTCCAAAACACAAACCAAAAGGTAATTGGGTTATTGGGGCGTTATAATCTTCCCCTCCTTAAGAACTTTCTTCCTCGAAAGTTTTTAATCTTGTAATACTGTGGGAGGGCTTGTTCATACTCGCTCCGCTTGGTCATGACGAGTCTTGATCCTTATGCAAAAATTAGCACTAGTTGCTCCTCAAGTATCACCCTTTAGCGTAAACCTATTACCCAACGGTCTCATAACTTTAACTTAAGCTCGTTCTCTTCTTTGAGTCCTTCTTCCAAGGTCTTCATAACTGATGCCCTTGACTCAAATTTTAAATTTGGAAAGTTCTAGGTTCAATTTCTAAGGTAACTTAGGATATTTAGCTCGTATTTTCTTCTCTAGTCCTTTAATTAGTCTCTTCTGTCTTGTGATTGTAGAATGGAACTCTTTGCTAAGATGATTCCATTGTTGTTGAGCTTCAAAATCCCCTTTAAGGTTTCCTGCACTCCCTACTAGCATCCATTTCAAGGCATGACTCGCTTATTCCAATCGACCATCGTTTCCATAACTTTAACACATTTCTAAGAGATGTGACTTCAAGGATAGAGTTAGCAACTTTGTTCGGTCGCTCAAGACTCCTTACATAATTGGTTAGCCTCTCGCTACTCTCACCGACCTTTAGTAAACGTCGTAATTATAATCTCACTCACATACTTAATCAACTTTGGGGCTTTCTATTGAAATCAATAACTCGTTCAAAGTCTTAGGTCATGGTAAGAGTAACTCGAACATAGGTATCCTTTGGTTGTCATGACACATAAAGTGTTCCATGAAACTTTACCAATCTTATTATAAACTTACTCCGAAGATTTCGGCAGCATAACGACATAACTACAACAAAACCCAAATTTTTTTCTCTAACACCTGTTTGATAGAAATGCTCTTCTAAAATCAGAAAACAAACCAATCATGCCTCCAAACTTCATCTCAGATTACTCAGGGTTCAGAAACACACTACACACAGAAATGTTGAACAACCAAATATAAGTGAAACTAAGTTTCTTTAATTGTAAGTGATGATTCTTTAAAGACAAGGAGATCTAACAATCAGATTGCGGCATCAACTTTAAAGCAAACTTTAAAAGAGTGTAATGAAATCCTCTTGACTTACTTTACTTTAAAGCCTAAATAATTAAAGGTTATCATGAGTAAGTGACAAAATTTTCGTTGCAAATCCTAGGAATTAGAATGAACCCTTTTAAAGCAAGTTATTCAAGTTACAACTCGTACTCTATCGCTTTTAATCTTTCCTCAGCCTATGGCACAATGCAACAGTCATTCATGTCACTCCTCTTTAAAATACCCAACCAACAACGACTTCGATACTAAGTGATCTCGCGGACATGAATCTAGTCTTTTAAGGCTCGTTCTCCCATTACCTTCCGACTCCTTAAATATCACGTTCAGGTGATCACTCGAATATAATGCAACTTTCTTAACACTAATGGGGTTGGATACCTTACAAGGGCATCCACTACATTTCTTAACTTTTCCGACTCTTTTGTCATGAAACCCTAACGTTCAAACCTTGAATACGAATACTTTAATTAACACCTCTAGACTTTGAACTTTTCAAGAATTACAATATTCCTTTGCTAATGTTCTACTCGCGAACTCAGTTGTTCAAGGTTTCTTGAAAGACTTTAGCCTCGTAAATGTCTACCCTTTCCTCCTTTTGTCTAAACTACTCCTTTTTGATAGCGCGCAAGTGAGTCTTATCTTGACAAAGTTTCCTTTAAGCCTGGCATCCTGAACTCGGACATTTCCTTTCTAATATCAAACACCTGAGGTCACATACTCGTCTTTTCTTAGCTTAACAAATTTCATTATGCTCATCCTTTGAAGTTTACTTGAGCACTTAACTCCTTAGTGCCCTTTCGACTACTTGCATATCTCAGGACTTACTCTTCCCTCCTTATGCCTAAAGTCATCCTTCCGAATTGTCATTTCTGCCCTTTCTTAGGCTTGATTTAACTGGAACGTCTCCGACAACTTTATACCCACAATGATTTACTTTTTTTTTTTTTTTTTTTTTTTTTTTTTTTTTTTTGAGTATAAGTCTATCAAGCCTATAAACATTAGGGGTATTTAAGTAAAACCTCTACAATTTTCATGATGTTCGTAAAGTGATTTGAAAGTTGTCCCAGAATATCTAATCCCTGGTTCATGACGGGCGCTAACTTGACTTCAAAATCATCCTAAGGAACACTGTACTACTCGTATTGGTGGAATAGGTCGTTCATCCAATGACGAAGAAATTTATCCTTAGCAACAGCTTTCCTTCTACTTCTCATCTCCTATGCACAAGCATAAGGATACACCTTTCTCCTTTACGTGCACACACTACTACTTCTTATGACTGACAGAACTCACATTAACTCTTATATAGAAGGTTGTGTACCTATGATTTGCATTCTTTTTACTTTCTTGGGCATTCTGTAAGGAGTATATAAAAAAAATTACTGTTTCTCTCTACTTTTAATTCCATACTTAAGTCTGTCTCTTGTGTTAGGGGTAACTTTAAAAGATAAACCTTCCTTATCCAACACTAACGCATTGATCCTCATGCTTACTCTCCTTAAACTTGGCCTTCTTCTTTTAGTAAGATTAAGGACTTTCTCAACTATTTGTACTCGTTTGGTTATAATGTCAAATTCACCAAAACCTCTCTTAAGAAACCATCAACCTAGCCTTTACTAAAGGAACCTTGTAGTTTCATGTTTCTAATGGTCGCTCGACCACTACCACTATACACTTTACTAATTGAAAGAATTTCCTCAGCTTGACTTCTATATAGCGAAGAAGAGATTCAAAGCACTTTCCTCTATTAACTGAAACCTCTCTCCTTAACCCTCTGATCGGGGGAAAAAGAAACTTTACTACATAAGAACTTAAGGTTAACATCACATGTTATCTCTTTCAAGTTGTACACATACATTTAGTCCAACAGGTAGAAATTAGTGGCAAGGTTCTTATACACATTCCACAAGCTTGAATACACAAGTGATCATATGAAAGTCAATTCGTGCACAAGTTCACGGAGTCCCAGACAATCAATTCTCTTGTGTTCTCAAACTAAAACTCTAACTCCTTACTTTTCTTCTTTATACTTGTCTTTATTAAGTTTATTTAGTTTATGGTGTCGCTTTTTTGAAACCGTATCATGCCTATCTGTAGTAACACATTAATTGTGTATAACCACGTGGCTTTCCTCTCGAGAGTAATGGTATAAATAAAATCGAAGTGTTTCAAGCATTTTGAAAAGGACTAATTTTCATCTCGACATTAACAATCTATTTTTCCCTTTACGTCTCGAGCCCATTTTCAAAACACTTTTGCTCTCTTTACTTTTCAACTCCTTAAATACTATAGTTATGCAATCCCTTGAAGATGAAGGGACTTTATTCAGGAACCAACAAAGTCGAAAACTTCAAAGTGGTACGTTTACTAAATCTCATGCTTTCTATCCAATTGATCTAGCATGAATGAATGAGACCACTAACCTCCTACCGAACACATTCTAACTTTGTACTTCTCATGAGTAGTCTTAACTTTTATTTTTGAAAGCTATACTTAAGTAATCTAGTTGCTTAGCAACCCTTAACACTCTAGTCTCTTTAAGTCTTACTTTTTACCCCTTTGGTCAAAGCGGACCTTTTAATAATTCTCAACACGTGTTTTATGGCTATAAAACTTCATTTTTAGCGTAAACATCCTTAACTAAAACATTTTCCTTTCTATCATCGATAGTAGGAATCACATGTGTTCTTTTTCCTTTCGGCGTAAGATCACGTCATCTCTATGACGTATACGCGTATAGATTCACATATAAGCATTTCATTTATGCATTTCCTTTTCATAGACATATAGTTTAGCTCATACATTCTCATTCTTTCTTAGTTTGGAAATTCATCAAACTTGATTTTTATAAAAAGTATCTTTACGTAGAATACCAAATTATCTTTTCATGAACAATAAAACTTTTAATTCGAAGGCATACCTGGCGGTGATCGGAACGCGTTGTTCAACCATGGGAACTACTCTGTGCTTACTCTGTAAGCAAGTCTACAGAACCCTTAAACCTAGGGCTCTGATACCAACTGTAACGCCCCTACTTTTAAATGACCAACTCCTAGGGACATTACTACACATACATGCATTTATAGGCCGAGAGATAAAAGAACTTAAAAGAAATTTCCAATTAACGTAAATAGTTCCAGGGATCCCAAAAACAAAACACTAAAATCAGTTAAAAACATCAATTCAGCTTGGCCTATTAAAACCGTAAATACGTTTAACTCCAATTAAAAACATAGAGACAACAACAGTTCGAAACAAGAATATGCGGAAATCATGCTGGTTCCCATGGTCTTAGTAACGCTCCTCCGTCACACGCCCTGCACGTCCTTTCCTTTACCTGTAAAACATTTTAAAAGAAAAGGGTGAGTATTGCAAAACAATACCCAGTAAGTAACCTCGCTACCGAGGTTTGGGATATGCATACACATACAATCATGATCTCTAAACTCATTCGTAACATACCTATATGGGACCTAAAACTTTCTAGTATTGTCAGGTCTTTAATCCATGACTGCTTATTTAGTTGTCAGGCCTTTAATCCATGACTGCTTATTTAGTTGTCAGGTCTTTAATCCATGACTGCTCATTTAATTGTCAGGTCTTTAATCCATGACTGCTCATTTAATTGTCAGGTCTTTAATCCATGACTGCTCATTTAATTGTCAGGTCTTTAATCCATGACTGCTTATTTAATTGTGGGGCCGACTGGTCATCCTGAGTCATTTCGTTTTGAGTCCCTCACAGACCCCTGTACTTTGACCCATAGGTCTCTATTGCATGTTTGACCATGCACATAATGATCTCAGGATAACCAATGTCCACACTATTCACTAATCCATTTCGTGGCATACAAAACATGCATGAGGTCCCATCAGTCACATAATAATAGAGTACATGTCACAAACATCATCATCAATATATCAATCATACTCTCTCATGGACAGTTTGAAGATCAAACTTTTGTAAGAAAACATGTACCATTCTCATACAAACTACTGTCCTATTCTCACATGAATTAATGGAATACTTTTACATAGCATACGAGAAAAATCTCACATAAAATAATGGGTTATTTCCACTTGATGCATCGAAGTATTTGCACATAAAATATTACGTATTCTCACATGAATATCTGTATATTTTCGTATAGAAAATTATAAACTATTTTTCGCATGAAATCATAAAAATCGTTTTCATTTAATCCCATTAAAAATTCGGCACAAGGTCCCTTACCTTAGCTCGAACTCCTTAAATTCCGCTCCTAACTCAAGGTTTCGCTTAGTCGTGCTCGATAGTCGAATCCCCTAAATCACATTCATCAATTCTTTAATTAACTTACATAATTAGACACTTATTTTTGAATCCAATCATAGTTAGGCTAAATTACCACAAACGGACGCTTAAAACGAACTCGGGAAACGAAACGGAGGCAATTGGCGTAAGCGGGGAATGGCGGCGCGTGGCGGAGCAGCAGCGGCGCGTGGATCGAACTGGGCGCGCGGCGTGGCCGAGCGCGGCGGCGCGTGGAGACAGAGCGGCGGCGCGTCGTTGCGCCTTTCGGAGCGTGAACATCAGATCTGGGAACGTTGTGAGCCGATCTATCCAAAACCGGTCCTGAAACTTCAAAACCTATCGAGCAACGGCGTGAACCGGTCGATTGACTTCCGTCGGGCTCGTGGCGGTTCGTGAGTTGAGGTTGTGGCGATGCGCGACGGCCCGATCAATCCACGGCGTTGAGCGGAGCTCGTGGTGCGGCTTCCGGTGCCGACTTTGCAAAGCAACGCAGCGGCGGCGCATCGGGTTGGAGTTGCGGCGGCGTGCGGCAAAGACGAAGAAGAAGTCGCCGAGTCGTCTTTGCTGCGCGTCGAGAGGAAGGGCGGAAGGCGTCTGCTGCAGCAACTCACTTTGCGACTTGGCCGGGGGCACGGGTGAACGGGTCGACTTCGTCCGG
Source organism: Trichosanthes cucumerina (assembly GCA_036507285.1). Lineage (NCBI taxonomy): Eukaryota > Viridiplantae > Streptophyta > Magnoliopsida > Cucurbitales > Cucurbitaceae > Trichosanthes > Trichosanthes cucumerina. Next base: position 19,775,600 of record CM071843.1, on the reverse strand, counting down.
TCGCGTCTTGGCCGTGGCGAGAACTCGAGCAAAGAAAGAAGACCGGCGGTGAAGGACGCGATCCGTGGTTGTGGGTTGAGCGGAAAAACGGAGGTGGAGGGGCATGTTACCGGTCTCCTTTTTCGTGAAGATGGAGAAGAGGAGGAGACACGCCTTGGGATTCGTGCTATAATAGGACAAAATGCCTTGGAAAGCCCTAATTTTCATTGTTTAAATTACTAGAATGCCCTTCCTTTATCAAAAACCACCCTTTTGCTATCAATCCTAGATAAATATTTCCAATTAAGATTATATATAATTGCCTCTATATGTAATCCTTTAATTGTGTAAAAACTTAAATTACTTTCACAACTTCAAGCTCCACCCAATTTACTTTTCAACAATTTAGTCCAAAACACAAACCAAAAGGTAATTGGGTTATTGGGGCGTTACAACTAGCTTGTAACTCAATCTTGAGATGGGGATGCACCTACTTTATTATTAATGACCACATCATCATGATTTTAATTTACCTACAAATATTAACTTTGTTTCGCTTATTCACCTGTTCGTATAGAAAAAGAAACAGGGGGTCAATCGTTGACTTATAATAACAAGTTATTTTGGCGCTTTAATTTTGGGGGAATTATAATGGGTAGCTGAAAATATTTGCTTAATTGCAAACTTAACTATTATTTTTTAAATTTTCAAATCTACCAAATTTTTTTAAATCTGATTTCCATTTTTTTATTATCCCAGATTTACCCTCATTGGTGTTGCAGTAGCTATATCAGTGGTATGTCTTATATACTTTACATTTGATATATTAGTAGTATTATTTGATATATTGTATATTGGTATATCATAAGTATATCTGGTATAGATTAATTTTATATACCAATATATACCTCAAAATGAAGTATGTTAATAATATTTTATTGATATATTGCGAATACTCTTCTTTCAGGTATATGATTTAGAATGATATACTTCTTATATATCCATAGCAAATTAGAGTTATTTTCCATATTAGTATATCATTAATGTCCTTCATTTTATATATGTTTATTTCACTAATATACCCAACATTTAGTATATCATTAGTATATCAGTGAAATGAACATTTATCATATGCAATTTACTGTTATACTTTTAATTAATTTCATATACATATATCGGTAGTATATTAGTGATATAATGTGTACAATAACACATCTCACACAATGAGATATTGTAATCCAATTTGGTTTTAAATTATGACATTTACGTGAAATTTAAAAGCATAACCTAAACTTTACTCCACCTGAAGTGTCTGACATCACAAATAGCTTTTGAGATCTCGTTGATATGTTTAATATTACTGAATAAAGATATCATCATAAATCACTATCAAGCATAAATCACTATTTGTGATATATCGTTGATACACTGAATAAAGTAATTTGGTAGTATATCACACTGATATATACTTAATATTAGTGAAATCAACGACTATTTGTTCTTTTTTTGTTAAATATATCATTGGTATATTTGATATATTATTAATAAACTCTTGATTTTTCGATATTGAAAAACACGGTAGGGCATTTCGAAATATAGAAATAGTTGTTCAGATCTCGTTGATATACTTAATATTACTCAATAAAATATATCATCATAAATAACTTTGAAGAATAAATCACCATTTGTGATACCGCTGATATATTAAATAAAGTATATCACATTCATATATACTTAATATTAGTGAAATCAACATATATCATATCATTCATGTAGTTACTTTTTGGTTGGATATATCATTGGTATATCAAATCTATTATTGATAAACTACTTATTTTCTCCATATTGAAAAATTCAAGGAGAGCATTTGTAAATCTAGCAATAGATTTTGAGATTCAATTGATATACCTAATATTATTGAATAAAGTATGTTAACATAAATCACTATCAAGCATAAATCTCTATTTCTTATATATTGTTGATATACTAAATCATGTTATAAATAGTATCACATTGATATGTACTTAATATTACTGAAATCAACAGAATCAATAGTATATCACTTATGCATTTATTTTTTTGTTAGATATATCGTTGTTGTATTAGATTTGTTGTTGATAGACTATTGATGTTTTCGATATTGAACAACACGGTGAAGATATATGTGCAACGACCTAAAAATCGAGAGAAAACCTACATTAGGAAAGTTTACTACACTACACCGTTAATGCTTTGAAATTTGGTAGGATAATGACATAGCAAGGTGGAAACCAAATTTTTTCCTAGAACCAAACAAGCAAAAAATAAAACACTTCAAAGAGTTTCAAAGAATACCCAACCCCCACCAAACAACAATTAGAGAATGGGTTGGGCTACAACTAGAGTTCGAAGGAAAAGTCTCTTAGACAGGCAAACACGCAGCAGAAAGAGAACTCAACCAGAATGAAAATTTACTAACCAATTAGTACAAGAGAAATCATAGTGTCTCATGACAAGACAAATAAAGCAGAAAATCACGACATGACATGGTTTCAAGTGAGAACTCTAAGCTAAAAGAAAACAAGAAGGAAAGAGGGTCCCCTGACCTCATCGGGTCGTCGTCATCGTCAACTGCCTCTGGGTTTCTTACGCAACCAAAAACAACAAAGCAGACGGGTGAGTATAAAAAAAAATACTCAGTAAGCAGCCCACTCACGTCCAAACAAGCTAACGTGCAAACAGAACAAGACTCAACTTCTATACTTGCTCAATCCCAAATAGGTATCACATTTAGCACCCTTCACCCTTAGCCCCCTACGGTAATAACTTGAGCTCTACCTTCGGTCCTGGAACTTCGATTGAGGATGCAATTAGAGAAAGCAACTCTCACACCACTACACATTGGCATAGAGAAAATTAGGTACGTATCCAACACGCCCTATGGGGATTCGCCCCTAAGCCAACACGGGATAATGGAAGCAACCACTCCCCTAACGGGGGCGTACCTTAGGCTCTCGAACATAACACGCTAGCATAATGTAGTGAGTGAGCACGTGACCAACACAACCTATGGGAAATCACCCCTAAGCTAGCATGGGATAATGGAAATCAACCACTCTCGGATATCATCGAGGATCCCCCGATCTCACGAGCCTATCATATGTCGTCAACCTAGAGGATCCGACTCGCTCAGGCGTAACTCAGGGTTCAGTAAGTATTGGATTTCGTGCTCTATAAGGTTACTAGGGTTCTAACTAGGCATTTCTAATATCCTCGACCCATACTCAAGGGTTCGAAATTCAGCTAGGTTCTCACTTTTAGCCAACAACTCGAACAACCCGAATTCCACATTTAGACCACACTTAACTAGACGTCCGACCTAGCTTACCCGAACTCCACATAGGATTGCACAACTCCTTGTTGCACGTCGGTACACGCCCCCCTAACTAGCTCCGAACCGCTCCGCAGGACACTCGTAAGCTATGCCTCACTCTGAGTCAGTTGCCATACTCATAGTGATTCACCTCGAAGCATTCTCGTCTTTGGTGTGCTGCCTTGACTACTATGGCTCACCAGAAAACATTAACAGTACGCATACTCCATGCTAGTTCATCACCATAAGCTGAATTCCCGCAATAAACCAACAACCGTACACAGACAAAATTCAAGCAGGATATCCAAGTACAAGAAGCAACAACACAACATACGAAAAAAAATCCATAATATTCCAAGCAAGATAAACACGAGTGATTATTCTGAGCTCAATGGTTCACCAAACCTTTTCTGAACGCCAAATCTTCATGTCATTCTAAAACATTGGGCACCCGCCTAGATAGAGGTTACTCGAGACTCACAAACTCCAAATACAAACCTCGAGACGAAACTCTAGCAGAACCTCTTTTCAACAACATCGAATTCAGACCCACAAGGTTTGTTCTGAACTTCTTATGAACAAAGGCTTTAAATCTCACCCTCGACTTGAAGCCTTAAGCCCCTATCTCCATAACAATACATCGTTATTCCATTCCTAGTTCATACAACGCTAGCACGACCTGAATATAAAATGTATGCATCGAATCACAATCTCAGCGCATCAATTCATAATTCACGAATTACCAATAATCAAACACACCAAATGACAACTTTAAGGGCTTAATCCAACTGACTACTTACCTAGATAGTGGAGGTCCGAAATCGGATCCCAGGTCCCACATGCCTCAATTACAAGTTTTGAGATCCTAAATAACGAACAAAGGCCCTAAAAGTCAAATTCCAAGCACGTATCTCAAACCAACTTGCTTAAGTAATCAAACTAATGCATGGCGGCTTAAAATAGGATCGAGAAAATGAAGTCAGCAGATTGTACCTATCCGTGGCGACGGCGGCAATCGATTTCGACAAGCGGCAAGCCGAGCATTTGGTGAGTGGCGACGCGTGGACCATTGATCCGAGATGTCTGAGACCTGATATATTCAAAACCAAACTCCAAATTAAAAGAATCGAACTGAAAGGAGGCGAAGCAGTCGAACCAAAGCTTGAACAAGCTTGAAGAAACTTACTGTTTAGTGACTTTCCGGCGAGGGGTTGTAGATCCGCCGAGCTTCGTCTCTTTTGCGTCTTTGGTGGGCGTGCGGCGATGCAAGTGACAAGCCGTCGTCGAGTGCGCAAAGAAGGAGGAGATGATCGACACCGCAAGCCGCCGCGGCGGCGATGAAGATCGCGTCGGCGTGCATTCTTTGTCGTCTTGGTTCAAAGGTCGAACGACTAGGAGACGCGTCGAGGCTGGCAGTTTTGCTGAAGGAAGAAGAAGAAATAGAAGGGGCGGTGTGGGCTACTTTGCAATCATGGCGATCGTCAACGACAAAAATTTAAAGGAAGAAAAATAAAAGTTGGTGGATGCGGTGAAAACACGAGGAAGGATAAGAAGAAGCGATCGACTACTTTTTTCTTTTTTTTAACTAATTAATTAATAATAACAAAAAAAATATTGAAAACTTATATTTTCGTTATTTAAAACCATTTCCTCTTCATTTTCCTTTCTTTCCCTAAAAACTCATTTTCATTTAAAAAAAAAACAACTTTTCCATAAATATTTTTAAACTCAAATCCATAATTACGAAAAAAAGCCCATGAATAAAATTCTAAAAATTTTCAGAAACATGTCTAAAAATTACAGGGTGTTACATCCTCCACTCCTTAGGAACTTTCGTCCTCGAAAGTGGCAAGACCTCGAACAACCCGGAGTAGTTCACACTCATCTCGTCCTCAGGCTACTGGGTATCGAGTTCTTTTAACTCGGTAGGGGTCATTTGACATTGGACTTTTGGTAGAGTTGTGGTGCCTAAATCAAAATCGATACTAAAATCCACCTCCCTAACATGATGTAAACCAGGTAAATCTTCGAGAAATACATTCGCACATTGATCACTAGGGTTGTCGACACGTCTCCTTTCTCGTTCCTCAGGTCTGACACACTTGCAAGAAGGTCGAAGCCCTTGGGGCAACCAACTTGCTACCCTTTAGGGTTGAATTCACCTTGGAACCTTTCCTGACTCGTTATCCTTAGAGATGAAGCTCGGTCCTCATGGAGGCTTAAACACGACCTCCCTATGGTGTCCGTCGATGAGGGCATGAATCGCAACAAGCCAAGCCATACTAGATTATGTCCACGACCCCTACGACCATGATCTCTCTTACCACACCAACCACACGCCCGCCCGGTGGCTGGCTTTCCACGACCCCCTTCAGCGGGCCATTCACCTTAATTTCAAGGCGAGCAAGTAAGCATCTCACAACTACTTAACTTAAGAGCGGGGTCAAATAACTTCAACGTAAAGCAATGTAAGAAAAGTAAGATGGCGATCATATTAGTTTCTATCTACTTTACTAATTAGTTAACAAATACAAAACACAGGCGATGGGGCGTCTTCCTTCCAGAGTGGTTGTGAAGAGCAGGAAGTCGACGGCGTGGCGAGTTTACAATATCTAAAACCTAAGGCTCTAATACCAATTGTAATGACCTAAAAAGCGAGGCGAACCAACGTTAAGGAAGTTACTCGCCACACTATTCGCGCTTGAAATTTTTTTGCGACACACGACATAGTAAGGAGAAAAACCATAATTTTTCTGAAACCTAAAAAGCATAAAATACCTCAATGAGTTTCAAAGAATACCCAAACCCAACAAAACTAAAACCCGAGAATTGGTTGGGCTACAACAAGAGTTCCAAAGCACAATCTCTTAGACAATGAACATGCAACGAAAAGACAACTCAACTAGCATGAAAATTCACCAACTAAGAAGTACAAGAGAAAATTGAGGGTCCGTGACAGAAAAATAAAATAGAAACTAATACATGGCAATGACAAGGGATAAGTCCATGCAAAAGAAAGCGAGGAAGGAACAAGGCCCTACAACCTCGTAAGGTCGTCGTGCGTCATCAACCGCCTCGGGGTTTCTTACAGTAACTAAAAAAAAATACAAAGTAGACGGGTAAGTATAAAAATAATCGAGTAAGTAGCTCACTCACATCCAAATAAGCTAACATGCAACCAAACGAAGACTCATCTTCTAAACTCACTCAACCTCAAACGGGTCTCACATTTAGCACACTTCAGCCTGAGGCCCCTGCGGTAATAACTCGAGCTTTACCTTCACTCCTAGAACTTTTATTGACAATGCAATGAGAGAAAGCAAGTGTCACGCCACTACACATTGGCATAGACCAGAGCAGGCACGTATCCTACACGCCCTATGGTGAATCACCCCTAAGCTAGCAGGGTATAATGGAAAACAACCACTCTCTGACGGGGACGTACCCAGGGCTCTCACAACGCAACACGCTAGCAAAGAGAAGTGAGGTACGTAACCAACATGCCCTATGGGGAATCAGCTTTAAGCTAGCACGGGATAATCGAAAGAAACCACACCCTGATCTCAACGGAGAAACACCCCAATGTCACGAGCCTATCATATATCGTCAACCTAGAGGTTCCAACTCGCTCAAGCGTAACTCAGGGTTTAGTAAGTGTTGGGTTCTACACTTCAAAATTATACTTAGAGTTCTAACTAGGCACTCTTAACATCCTCGGCCAATTCTCAAGGGTGCCAAATTCAGCAAGGTCCTCACTTTTAGCTAACACCTCAAACTACCCAAAGAACACACCCAACTAGATGTTCGACTTAGCCTTACCCAAAGCGAAGCCAGGATTGCTCAGCTCCTTGCTTCATGTCAGTATACGCCTCCCTATCTAGCATTCTTACATAGCATCGACCCGCCCTGCGGAGACGCTCGTAAGCTATGTCTCACTCCGAGTCTGTTGCCACACTCGGTGTGAATCACCTCGAGGCACTCTCTGAAGGGAATGAGAATTCCCGCGCAGCGGAAGACGATCGAATCGTCATGGTATCATCATGCAATGTACTTATTAAAATCGATCTACCTATTAGATCTAGGCTAAACATCTTTGAAAAGATTACAACGATGAGGGTAACTTACTTGTTGTAGATCGATTCAGCAACCTCTCCTTGCAGATCACGAACTCTTCGCGCTCCTCGATCTCCACGAACTCTTCCCACGAATGGATCTCGAACACTACCAAAATAGATCTTCTTGGTTGTTCTCTTTGGGGGAAGGGAAGTTGGTGGGAATTTCCTTTTGTTTTGGAAGAGATGGAGAAATGAGAGAATAGAGCGAAAAAACTTTTGGATTCTTAGGTAAAAATCCAAAAATGACAACTTGACTTTTCTTTGCTTTCCAAACCCATCTTACAAAGGGTTTATAGAGTGGAATAATGAAGTTCACAACTTCACATAATTATCACTTTACCACAACCATATGTTATGTAAATCTCATTCACATAATTATATAATATAAGATATCTCATATCTTATGTTTCCAATCTCATTTGCAATAATTGTGGATTTAATTAAATTAAATAACATTCAATTTATTTTCTCTCCATCAATTTCTCCAATTAGCCATTAATTCAACAATTAGGCTAACATATAGTTTATTATGAATCTCATTCATATTAAAGTATATATTATATCATCTATATGATATAATCACTCTTAAAGTGAAATTGAACACTTCAATTTCATACCAAAACTTTAACCCTTCTTTTATCCCAGATTGAGCCAACCAAGGGACCTAATGGACCTCTGATGGCGGGCTCCATTGATCTGAGCTTAATTAGTCAAACTCTTTGACCCGGTCAACCAGTATTCATTAGCTACAGTGACACTCCACTAAGGCCTGTAGCTGTACTCCCATCAGTGTAGAATATTACGTGTCCACTGAGATAACCAATGCTCATGAGTCGACCCTTCACAAGTTGTTCATAGACACGACTGGATCAAATTACCGTTTTACCCCTGTGTCTACATCTTGTTCCTTAAGTCCCCACTACTTCTCTAATGAACAACATATTGTGATGGTCCAACCATACACAACACCCTTCTCGGGCCAGTGAGAAGGTGGACGCCCGTTGTCCAAGACCTGGAGACAACACTTAAGGGAACAACCCCTCTAGTTTCCCTATAGGCGGGAACGAGTGAATTCCATCTCGCGTAATTAGGTTCCTAGCTCCCTACTTGGTTTTGTACCTGAGAAGATAGGCATATTGGGCGAGTGACTGGGACCACCCTCAGCCGTACTAATCAAAGGGCGGTCCTGGCGGACAAGAGTCCGTCATACGCTCGGGATTCAAAGTCGAGTCACTAATGGTCATCTACGAATTTATTAGTCTTTTTACATTAGCGGTGTTATATCGAGTAAGTCTAATAATTCACGGTCGATCATGTACAATCTCATTGTATAGGATGCCCCCACTCGCATGTCAACCACATGAAGCGAGTCGAGATCACCTCGTTTGTATCTAATACAAAGCGGGCGCATCCGCAGTGTATCCGAGATTAGGTCTCCAACCCCATCCTTATCATATCAGACCGCTCGGGTCATTAACTTTCGAACGTGATCCTCCTTATGTGTCAACTACACACCGTTCAAGTTCTAGTTTTCTCATATATTCAATGACCACGGAGCTTAGTTTATTGGAAAGGTTTAAAATATTTGCGAGACACAAAGTGAAGAAAATATTAACTCTTATTAATTTCAAAACAATATTTTACAAAGACGAGATTAGGACAAAAATGCCAACAAACTCCCACTTGGACTAAGCTAAAGGAGAAGGTACATTTCCAAAATGTATTTTAATTACAATAAAAATTACAATAAACTAGGGCATTGAATACCCGTTTACACATCTCCCACTTGCCCTAGTAAGGAAGCTCTCGAATACCTAGACTCTCTAGGTGACCCTCAAACACTTTAGCCGCGAGGGGCTTTGTAAATGGATCGGCTACATTGTGCTCGATGCTTTCTCTGCGTGGATTATCACGTCTCCGCGGTGCACAATTTCCCGTATCAGATGATACTTGCGCTCAATGTGTTTACCTCTCTTATGACTTCGAGGTTCACGTGAATTGGCTACTGCACCACTGTTATCACAGAACAGCATGATTGGCAAGTTCATATTTGTAATAACATCCAAATCCGTCATGAACTTCCTAAGCCAAACAGCTTCCTTTGCAGCTTCACAAGCCGCAACATAGTATGCTTCCATAGTGGAATCAGCAATGCATCCCTGCTTGATGCTTCACCATACTACAGCTCCTCCATTAAGAATGAAGGTTGACCCCGAGGTGGATTTCCTAGAATCCTTATCGGTCTGAAAATAAGAATCTGTGTATCCCGTAAGGATCAAATCCCTACTACCATACACTAAGTTGTAGTTCCTCGTTCTCCTAAGATACTTGAGGATTTTCTTTACGACTGTCCAGTGATCTAATCCTGGATTGGACTGATATCTACTGACAATTCCTACGGCATAACAGATGTCGGGTCTAGTACACAACATTGCATAGATCAGGCTCCTTACAGCTGAAGCATATGGAATGCGTCTCATATCCTCAACATCTTAAGGAGTCTTAGGACACTGATCCTTACATAAGTGAACCCCATGCCTGAAAGGCATCAAACCCTTCTTGGAGTTCTGCATCTTATATCTAGACAACATCTTGTCAATATAAGACGCCTGAGACAATGCTACCGTTATGTTCTTCCGGTTCCTGACTATCTGGATACCTAGAACGTACTGAGCTTCTCCCAAATCTTTCATTTGGAATTGTGAAGCTAGCCATTTCTTAACGTCAGTAAGAAATTCTACCTCATTCCCAATGAGAAGAATATCGTCCACATACAACACCAAAAATGCGACAGTTTTGTCAACGATTTTCTTGTACACACGAGGTTCGTCGACATTTTGATCAAAGCCATAAGATTTGATTACCTCATCAAACCTTATATTCCTAGACCTCGAAGCTTGTTTCAGTCCATAAACGGACTTATGAAGCTTGCAAATTTTTGCACTTGGCCTTGGGCAATGAACCCTTTGGGTTGTTCCACGTAGATGGTCTCGTCAAGTTTGCCATTCAAAAAGGCTGTCTTGACATCCATCTGCCATACCTCGTAGTCATAATACGCGGCGATGGCCAGAAGGATCCTGATCGACTTTACGATGGCAACAGGTGAAAAGGTCTCCTCATAGTCAACCCCTTCAACCTGGGTAAAACCCTTTGCCACTAGTCGGGCTTTGTAGGTTTGCACCTTCCCATCTACGCCACGTTTACGCTTGTAGATCCATTTGCAACCAATAGGTTTTACCCCATCCGGTTGATCCACAAGCTCCCAGACAGAATTGAAGTACATACACTCTATTTCTTGGTCCATAGCTTTAATCCACTCGTCTTTATCAACATCAGCCATTGCCTGATTATATGTCAATGGATCCTCACAGTCATCGTTAGCAGCGACAACTGAGGTTTTAGCTAAACCCATATAGCGATCGGGCTGTCTCACAGTCCTCCCACCACGTCGAGGCATTCCCAACTCTTGGGAGCGGATTTGACTAGACCCATTAGGGTCAAGAACGCGCTCTTGACGTACTAGTTCCATCGGCAACTCTTACGATGTCTTTGTTCATTTCATTCAATACAATTGCGCTTCAGGTAAATGATCCACGATGTGGTCTTCCTCTAGGAAAACGGCGTTTGTCGACACAAACACCCTGTTTTCCTTGGGATCGTAAAACAGACCAGCCCTAGTCTCTTTAGGGTAACCTACGAATAGGCACAATTTTGAACGGGGTACTAACTTCTTCGGGTTTGACACCAACACATGGGTCGGGCATCCCCAGATTCTGAAGTGATGTAAACTACCTTTACGTCCACTCCAGAGCTCAAAGGGTGTTTCACAAACAATCTTTGAGGGAACATTGTTCAAAATATAAACCGCAGTCTCCACTGCGTATCCCTAAAAAGAATCAGGGAGACGAGCATAGCTCATCATCGATCGAACCATGTCCAACAAAGTTTTGTTTCTCCTCTCCGATACACCATTCTGCTGTTGCATACCAGGCGCTGAGAGTTGGGACGTAATTCCGTGTTCTATCATATAGTTCTGGAATTCAGTATCCATGTACTCTGCAACTCGATCCGATCAAAGTGTTTTAAGCGATTTACCTAAGAGGTTCTCAACCTCAGTCTTGTACTCCTTGAACTTTTCAAGAGTTTACGACTTCCTATGCATTAGGTAAATGTACCCATATTTAGAGTAGTCGTCTATGAAAGACACAAAGTACTCATAACCGCCCTGAGCTTTAACATTCATCAGACCACAGAGGTCAGAATGTACTAACTCAAGAGGCTCTTTGGCTCTATATCCTTTTCCACCAAATGGACGTTTGGTCATTTTGCCTTCAAGGCATGACTCACATACTGGCAAAGAGTTTTTTTCCAACTCGTTTAGAAGTCCACTCTTTACTAGTCTCTCAATCCTATTGAGATTAATGTGGCCTAACCGTAGATGCCAAAGATGGGCATTTTCTTTTGGACAAATTTTTGCTTTCTTAGTTCCTGTTTCCGCAGTTTTAAACAATTCAGTATTTAAAACACTTTTAACTGAATTGGGTTTTAAAACATACAAATTATTTTCAAGTGAACCTGAACAAATAACATTCCCTTTGAATGAAATAAACGCTTTATTTAATTCAAAAGAAACGGAAATACAATGTTCAATTAGGCACGAAATAGAAACAAGGTTTCTAGTAAACCCTGGAACTATGTACAAATTGTGTAACAATAAGTACTTTCCGCCAAAATTCAGCTTCACCGTGCCAATTGATGCAGCAGAGACAAGCTCCCCGGATCCAACCCGTAGAGTCACCTCACCCTCTCGCAGCGGCTTCCAGGAATCAATCCCCTTAAAAGAAGAACAAACGTTGTTAGTGGCGCCTGAATCCAATATCCAGGAAGAGCCATTACGCTCCACTAAACATGTTTCTACCACAAGTAAATCACATTTACCTTCGTTCTTCCTCACGGCCAGGAATTTGGGACAATTTCTCTTCCAATGTCCGCTTCCATTGCAGTGGAAACACTTTCCTTTTTCTACAACCTCCTTGACCTTTTTGCCCTTCTGGGCGGCAGCTCGGTCAGTTTTACCCCTCTTCATCCTCTTCTTCCCTTTCGGGCGTGAAGGAGAACCAGATTTTGTCCCAGAGGTCGAACCCCTATGATAAGACCTGTAGGCAACATTTGCCTCAGATTCCTTGACCCTGTTAAGGGACTGGAAATTTTGTAGCTCATTGAGGAGGGTAGTCAGATTGTAGCTGATTTTGTTCATAACAGCATTGCTACGAAACTGAAGGAAACTCTTCGAAAGAGTCTCCATGATAAAACTGACCTGGCTCGACTCGTCGATCGAAGCCCCATTCATCTCAACCAGATTAAAGCGGGTCATCATGTCTAGAACATGTTCACGGACAGACGACCCCTCTTTCATCCGAGCGTTGAAAATGTATTTGAGCGAGTCATGTCGGACCTGAAAGGACTGTTCTCCAAACATTTCCTGCAAGGACTCCATGATTTTCTTAGCAGAAACCATCAGCTCATGCTTCTTTGCCAAAACATCAGACATGTTGTCAATTATATAGACCTTGGCCTTTTCATTGGCCCTGATCCATCGATCGTACGTATCGCGAACGACACGCGATGTGGTCGACCCCGTCATCTGAGGACACTCCTCAGACAACACGAACTTTATGTCGCGAGTCACCAAAATTGTATTGATGTTGTTTTTCCAGGTCTGGTAATTATCTCCCACTAACTTATCGGAAGCAAGTAAAGCTATAATAGCGCTAGACATTTTTAGCTGAATTGTTTTTTAAAAAAAAAAACTTTGTATTAGTCTCGCAAAAAACCTTTTTGAAAAAACAATCTAAATTTTAGCAAAAATGTTTCATGATCCCTAGGTCATTCAAAATTTTGCAATGATACCTAAAGGTTTAGAATGATTGCACCAGAAGGGTGAGCAGAACACTCCTCCTCTAAGGCGAGACTTTCTCGATCGGACCCTAATCCCAGAATAACTCTTATTTCATTAGGCATCCAATTACCATTGTTCGGTCAAATTCATTAACACTTAACGAATTCTGTGAGTGTCACCCTCAATCTTTAAGTTTTCAAGTATCCGTCCGAACAATATCCACCGAAGGGTGAACTAAGAAGGAAAACCAACCAGGAAACTTTATCCCTTTCGAGAATTCACTGTGTTCCGACTCTCATGATCATGCCCTCCGAAGGGATTGTCTGGTCCAGGCCAAACTAGCAGACAGATCATGGGTGTCTCACGGTGTGAATCGAAAGAAGAGACCGTGAGTCTCGTTTTCACAAGTCCCGCTCCCACTCACCATAAGTACTCTCTTCATCCACGATGATATTGACCTATACAAATGCCATCCGAAGGGGGACACTCCCATTTGCGCCACGAGGCCGAGTATAGATCTCACGGTCTGGACTTAAAAGAGATGTGTGGTTGGAAAATGAAATGTATCTCATACACTATATGTCCGCCCACTCAGTACTATAATGTTAATAGGGATTGACCTAGATAAACCGACTAAAATTTACCTAAGACTACCAATATAACTCTTATATGCTATTTTGCCTGAGTCTATAATCACATTATTAACTTAGGTCTATGTGAGAAAATTAATTAACACTCAATTAACGGCGCTCACGTAAATATAATCTAAGAATCTCCGGACCGAATTCACTCCCAGGTCGGTTTCCAGGTAGGGGTGTTCCGCAAGCGTCAACTTAAATACCCCAACCTTAAACAAAACCTTCCTTAGGCAGAGTTACTAATCAGTCACAATTCAAAGATCATATTTGATTTCCTAAAATTCTAATCTTATTAGAAAATTAGAAAACCTAAGTCTAATTATTGAAGTTCTAAACACTTTAAAACTAATAATTAACTTAGATTTGCATGCATTTCTATGTCATAGTGCTTGATCATTCATCACATGAATAAGTATATACTATAACATAATTACCATTCATCACATGAATACAAATGCATGAGCATACTTTAATCTAAAAATATAACACTTATATTAATTAAATTAAATATGCATTTAATTACATTATAACTCTTATAATATAACCTATCATGCAAACTATATTATAACTCTTATAATATACATGATGCATGATTATGTTTAACCTAAGGTGGGATTTTAAATCTATATGACATACATTATGCACATAGAATTTAATTAAAATCATACATCTCATGCATAAAATAATTAAATAGCAAAATTGGACCGGTTTTTGGCTCCTAGGGGCAATTATTTAATTAAATAAAATTAATATAACATTTATATTAATAATATTTAATAAAATAATTAATAAAATAAATTTAAAAATGTTTTGATAAAGCAGCTGCGATTCGACTTGAACCACGTCCCTCGTGCATTTCTGCATTTACCAGCAACGTACAGCGTTGGTAACGCCTGTGTCACCTACTGGCGTTGTTGAGGCGCGTCCTCAACGCTTAGCGGCGTTACAACGCTACGCCAGCGTTACCGCGCCATCGTCTTTGCTGCAGCCCGATCAGCAGCAAGAGAGGCGTTGAGGCAGCCGTTGTGCAGCGTCTCAACGCCATCGACAGAACAACACTGTTCTTGCTATTTTTCGCCCGATTTTACGCCTGTTTCCGCTCTGATTTCTTCACAGCAACTCTTGCCACGAACAACCCGGACTTACAGACTCGATTTACAACAAAATTGCCCAAAACAACGGGCCCTTACATTGATCTCATCAACATAATTGTAAATCTAATCTAGTGCCAAAAACCAAAAATATTCATTTCGCAAACCAAACCTTCATCTCATGAAAATATGGTAAAATACCCACCTAAATTTAATAAAACAGTGCATAGATGAATGACCATCGAAATGGTTCTGATACCAATTCAAGGGAATGAGAATCGTCATGGTATCATCATGCAATGTACCTATTAAAATCGATCTACCTATTAGATCTAGGCTAAACATGCTGAAAATATTACAACGATGAGGGTAACTTACTTGTTGTAGATCGATTCAGCAACCTCTCCTTGCAGATCACGAACTCTTCGCGCTCCTCGATCTCCACGAACTCTTCCCACGAACGGATCTCGAACACTACCAAAATAGATCTTCTTGCTTGTTCTCTTTAGGAGAAGGGAAGTTGGTGGGAACTTCCTTTTGTTTTGGAAGAGATGGAGAAATGAGAGAATACAGAGAAAGCACTTTTTGATTCTTAGGTCAAAATCCAAAAATGACAACTTGGCTTTTCTTTGCTTTCCAAACCCATCTTACAAAGGGTTTATATAGTGGAATGATGAAGTTCACAACTTCACATAATTACCAATTTACCACAACCATATGTTATGTAAATCTCATTCACATAATTATATAATATAAGATATCTCATATCTTATGTTGCAAATCTCATTTGCAATAATTGCATATTTAATCAAATTGAATCACATTCAATTTATTTTCTCTCTATCAATTTCTCCAATTAGCCTTTAATTCAAAAATTAGGCTAACATATAGTTTATTATGAATCTCATTCATATTAAACTATATATTATATCATCTATATGATATAATCACTCTTAAAGTGAATTTGAACACTTCAATTTCATACCAAAACTTTAACCCTTCTTTTATCCCAGATTGAGCCAACCAAGGGACCTAATGGACCTACAGTGACGGGCTCCAATGATCTGAGCTTAATCAGTCAAACTCTTTGACCCGGTCAACCAATATTCATTAGCTACAAAGTGACACTCCACTAAAGCACTGTGGTGTGTACTCCCATCGGTGTAGAATATTACGTGTCCACTGACATAACCAATGCTCATGAGTCGACCCTTCACAAAGTTGTTCATAGACATGGTGGGTCAAATTACCGTTTTACCCCTGTGTCTAGATCTTGTTCCTTAAGTCCCCATTGCTCCTCTAATGAACAACATATTGTGATGGTCCAACCATACACAACACCCTTCTCGGGCCAGTGAGAAAGTGGGTGCCCGTTGTCCAAGCCCTGGAGACAACACTTAAGGGAACAACCCCTCTAGTTTCCCTATAGGCGCGAACGAGTGAATTCCATCTCGCGTAATTAGGTTCCCAGCTCTCTACTTGTTTTTATCCCTGAGAAGATAGGCATATTGGGCGAGTGACTGGGACCACCCTCACCCGTAGTAATTAAAGGATGGACCGTGCAGACGGAGTCCGTGTCGCGCGAGATTCAGTCGAGTCACTAATGGTCATCTACGAATTTATTTGTCTTTTAGTGTTAACGGTGTTATATCAGTAAGTCTAATAATTCACGGCCGGTCTTGTACAATCTCATTGTACAGGATGCCCGCACTCGCATGGCAACCACATGAACGAGTCAGATCACCTCGTTTGTATCTAATACAAAGCGGGCCGCATCCACAGTGTATCCAGGATTAGGTCTCCAACCCCATCTCAGATATCAGAGACCGTTCGGGTCATTAACTCGAACGTGATCCTCCTTGTGTGTCAACTACACACCGTTCAAGTTCTAGATTTCTCATATATTCAATGACCCTAGAGCTTAGTTTATTGGAAACGTTTAAAATATTTGCGACACACAAAGTGAAGAAAATAATAACTCTTATTAATTTCAAAACAATATTTTACAAACACGAGATTAGGACAAAAATCCCAACACTCTCGTCTTTTGTAAGTTGTCGTGACTCCTATGGCTCACCACCAGAGATCTTTGCCCTTGGTCTGTTGCCAAGCACACTACGACTCACCACGAGACGTCATCAATACACATAGTCCATGCTAGTTTCTCGCCACACAAGGCGGTAGGATAACGTCACCTATATAAGGAGTAAGGTTGGGACTACTAGCCTGAGGGGTTCCATGACGCAACTCTCCTTACTTTGTACTAAAACCATAATCGAAAATACAACTAACAATCATGCGAACAATACAAGCTGCATATCGTTTATGATCCCCAACCACACATGCGCGAACTCATCCACAGTAGGAACGAACCCGTTTAACATGCACAACAACACCAGGTTTTAGCCCACAAGCTATGCAAGAAAGCTCTATCACTTGTGAGCTCGCTTACCAGATCAAGCTGACTACATACATTGATTCGAGGATCCATGGAACAATCACTTTTATCAGAAGTCAAACACAAGCTCGCCTAAAACAAATCCTAGGAGATTAAAGGTCACAAACGTTGCCTAGAGCTCACCTTTAACGCCCGACCAACAAATCTATAACGACCCAAACAACATAAATACGAACCTAAACTTTAGACGTTGCACCCAAGAGTCACATTTCACCCAAATCACAGTACCCAAAACATTAGCTTGCAACTACGATCCCATTAACATGAATTGTCTCATGCTTAGGCCACCTTAAGCCCAATACAGTAATCCTCTACTCGGTTTAGTCAACTTCACCGTACCCCACACACCCATATTAAGTAAGTATGCGAAAATCCAAATCACCGCCGACATAACCCATCCTTAAGCAACACTCTATCATAGACAATCTCTTAAGGTAACATGCTAGCGTAAAACATTAAGCCCCTAGTTTCATATTAGCCATGTACTTTTAAGCCTTCTAGCTTAAACAACCCCCATACAATCCCTCCAACAAACAAACGTGTCATAAGGCACAAATTTCAAGCATACTATCACAAATGACAAAGGTTCTCACATAATCAAAGCAAATAATAAGTTAATGGGCTTAAATCAAAATGGCTACTTACATGGATAACCAAGAATCGGGAGTTCTATCCCGAGTTCATCGCACATCCTTAACCGTTTGCCCCTAAGTCACTAACAAAGAATCTTACAAAAAAAAAATCTCATTCCAAATACTTAAATTGAACAAACTTGACTAAAATAATCAAACGAACACATGGGGGACTAAAACGAAATCGAGAACACGGGAGCGACTTACTACACATAATCAGCGGCGGCTTCTGGTGACCAACCGTGGCTTCTGGCGAGTGGCAGCGCGTGGGGAAAAAATATGGGATGCCTGTGACCCGATCTATTCAAAACCAACATCTAAATCAAGAGAACCAGACTAAAATCCAGTGAACAAAACGAACAAAAACTCAAAGGATGTCACACCCCGTCAAAGCTTACTTGCCTAACCTAGGAAGAGATGCAAAGACAAAAATAACCAAACCTCTTGTTGTCGTTCCTTGACTAATACAGAACATACCTTAAATTAAACGTAACACAACATGTTTGAACAAGCAAAATTAAGCACTGATATACACTTATAAATGAAACACATTCATTTCCATTATTGTGTTCTTTAGGTAATCATAAAGCTTCCAAGTTTATTACAACCCATCTAATATGTTCTCACTACAAACTATATACAAAATAAAGTGTATATACGAGGAGCTAAATGGCGTGGTGACAAATAGGTCTTGTCAAGGCTAAGCACTGGAAACTCGTCTGCTACCTGGAAAGAGTAGACATAATGAAAATGTAAACTCGAGATCTTTCTTTGGAACTTCCATATTATCAAACAACAAAAAGAAAGAAGAAATGAATGTTTAAAACATCGTTTCCCATGTTTTAAAAAGGAAAGAAATGAAGTGAAAGGCAAAAGGAAAACAAGGAAGGAAAGTTTAAACCATTTTGGTTGGGATTGCTTTAAAGGAAAAAGAAGAAAAGGATATGAAACAAATGTTTAATATATTAAGTTTGTTTTGTTTTGCAAAGAAAAGATAAGAAATGAAAAAGAAAAGAAAAGAAAAGAAAAGAAAAAAAAGGAAAGGAAAGGTGGATGGTAGGACCCCCACCATTGTTATCTTTTTAAAAACACATGATCCATCGATTTTCTTCTCATTTTCAACCAAGAAAGGGCAGAGCATCGTGGGAGATGTTTTAGAGAAGAAGAGCGGAGAAAGTTTCTGGTTTGAGGTTGAAGAAGAAAGGAGAAGAACTAAAGGTATGCCTTTATAACAGCAACTTAATCAATTGTATCCTATTATGGTTTTCTGTTCATCTCGAGCTCCACAAGAAGTGTTAAGGGTTGAGGTTTTGTTTCATGAACGTATACTCATATTGGAACAAAAATCGTGAAAGAAACTCGAGCAAATTCGGATCTTAAGCTACTGTTTTGTGAAGAGGAAGACAGAAGACAGAATTTGCTGTCAAATCCGAGAAGTCTCTGATGTTTTGGTTGTACTGGTCTGTAGAGTTGGAATCAGAAGCTCTAATAGGTATGGTTGGAAGGCTTATTGAATTTCCTACAACTTTCATGAAGCAATCGTGAATAGAAAATGATTGTAAGATGTTGTAAACATCAGGTCAAGTGTCGGGTAGCAGCAGGAAATCAAATCTGGAATAGCAGAAGTTAGTTCCTGGGAAAGAAGCTTTCGAGGTATTTTTGAACCAATCTATTGGGACTTTCAATTTTACGTCTTCATATGATTTTTAGAGGGTTACAAAATGAAGAGTTTGGTATAAGTTACATTATTTTTGGTTAACTTATGAAGAAGTTATGGCTGTCTGAATATAGGGCATAAAATCTGTTAAATGTTGGAATTTTTGTTGGAGTGTTTTCTTGCAGTTTTAAAGTTAAAAACCATGAGCTCGAGGTTCTAAAACATGGTTTTGGTTTGTTTGACAGGCCAAGAGCAGAAATGTAAACCCGAGATCTTTCTTTGGAACCTCCTTATTATCAAACAACAAAAGAAAGGAAGAAATGAATGTTTAAAACTTGGTTTCCCATGTTTTAAAAAGAAAAGTAATGAAGTGAAAGACAAAAGGAAAACAAGGAAGAAAAAGTTTAAACCATTTTGGTTTGGTTTGCTTTTAAACACAAAAGAAGAAAAGGAAATGAAACAAATGTTTTATATATTAAGCTATTTTGTTTTGTTAAGAAAAGAAAAGAAAAGAAAAGAAAGAAAGAAGATAAAGGAAAGAAAAGAAAAGGAAAAAGAAATAGAAAATGAAAAAGAAAAAAAGTGCAAAAAGACAAAACATCATCTTTCCACCGATTGACTTTTTTGGTGATTTTGGGCTGGAGTTGCAGAAGGAAAGAGGAAAACTCAAGGGAATTCATTTTTACAGCAAGAAAATCAACTCACACAAGCTCTGATTTTCTGTTCATCTCGAGCTCCACAAGAAGAGGTAAGAGTTGAGCTTTTGTTTCATGAAAGTTAACTCATATTGGAACAAAATTCGTGAGGGAAGCTTGAGCCAATTCTGATGTTAAGCTGCTGTTTTGTTAAGAGGAAGGCAGAAGACAGAATTTTGCTGTCAAATCCGAGAAGTCTCTGATGTTTTGGTTGTTCTGATCTGTATACTTGGAGTTAGAAGCTCTAATTGATATGGTTCAAAAGCTTATTCAGTTTACTACAAGTTTTGTGAAGGAATCGTGAGAAGAAAATGATTGGAAGATGTTGTAATCTTCAGGTTAAGTTTCGGGTTGCAACAGGAAGTGAAATCTGGAACAGCAGCAGAATCATTTTAGGGGTTAAGCTACTGAGGTAATTTCTAACCAATACGTTAGGAATCTCATTTTCATGTCTTCATAAGAGTTTTAGAGGGTTCAAAAAGGAAGAGTTTGGTAAAAAGTACATTCTTTTTGGATAAGTAATGAAGAAGTTATGGCTGTCTGAAAACAGGGCAGAAAATTTGAAAATGCTAGAATTTTTGAAAGTGTGTTTTGTTGTAGTTTTAGGGTTAAAAACCATGAGCTCGAGGTTCTAATACATGAATTTGGTTTGTTTGACAGGCCAAGAGCAAATAGGTCGAGTGTACGGGCTAAGATTCTAGTTCAAGCACTGTGAGTGACAAAACAAACTTCAAAAATGAACCAAATGCTTGAAATATGCTTATATGCTTAAAGAAATGCAAGTTTTGTTAGAATGAATTGTTTCAGAGCTTTGTGTTTCATTTTTGAACACATGTCTATGAGTATTTCTTGTTTTCCTAGAAATGTTTCAAGTGTTCATTGTGACCCTAAAAGTCTTTATAAAGTTTATACATGAGCATATGTCAATGGTTGCCAAAATTTATGGAAATGTTATGATTTCAAGCAAGCATGTACTAGCAAGTATGTTTTAAAGATTTCCAATTGTATGAAATGTTTGAGTAAGCTTGAGTTTTATGAAAGAAAAGATAAGCGGGCATGTTCAAATGTTTTCATGTGATTTTCGAGATATTGAGCCCGAGGCTTTATGGTACCGTGTGCATTGAGGTCTTATTCTCGTTGTCGACGTTGAGTGTACTCGTGACAACAAACATTTGTCGTGAGTCTTGTCGGGGGCCCCACTACATCGTAGAGTAAGCGTTGGTTGTCTTTGGCGTGCCCTACACAACGTGGATTGTGAAATGTTTTTAAAAGAGTTTATCTCATTTACATGCCTTACGAGATTTGATGATATACTTGTTGGTTTTCGAAAGTCTATTATGATTCCACGTTTACTTTCAATGCTTGATTACAAATGCATATGCTAATAGTCTTGAGTCACATGTTTTACAAGTTCTGAGATATTTAACATGAGTCACTCACCGAGCTTCATAGCTCATTCCTTCTATGTTTTCAAACCTTTCGTAGAGATCGAGCTCGCGGCTTTTTGAAAGTTCTCGCCATAGTCTCTTTGAAGCTTCATAAGTTAAATACTTTGTGCGTGGGTGGTTTTGTCTGTCTAGCAAGACTCTATGTTTGTAAATTATTTGTGAGGACTTGGGTGTTATAGTTGTTTGTACATTAGAGGTTGTATAAACTTTGGTTGTCTTGTGTTGTTTTTCGATGCACTAGACTTTTAGTTTCCAAGAGAGACTTGTGAATGGTTTCTCCTTGTATATGTTTAATAGTTGTCCATTTCCGCTATGTCGTGTTTAAGTGTTCCATTTTGAACATAGTATGTTTATCAGTGTATCAGGGGTCAGCGGTATTGTTAAGAGATAAACAATGTCTGTTGGCTTCACGCCGCCTTCAGTGAGTTAGTTAGAAGGTGTAGTTCGGGAGGGGGTGTGACAACTTGGTATCAGAGCGATTAGCTCCATGGGAATGAGACATGGCAAGTTAGCTCACGAGAATAAAGTAAAAGTCATAGCATGTTATTGAGTTAGTTCGGATCGAACTAGTGGAGTATGGTTTAAGTAAGGGTAAGAGCAAGTCCAGTTAGGGCTAAAATATGAATAGAAGTTTAGTAGTGTGTATTTGAGTTAAGTATCCATAACATGTCTAATATTTTGATATGTTATAGGAGTCATGCCACCACCACGTACTAGCGACAGCGCAGGCGAGGATCGGGGCACGACACACGAGATCCTACCCAAGGCCAATCGAGAGGATCTAGTGCCCCGAGAGTCCAAGCGAGGCCAGAGATCGCAAAGATGCCATTTCCTCACAGGAGGTAGGCGGGCGAGAGAAGCGAGGCCAAGTGATCGAGAAAAAGGCGTATGGAATAGAACGTCGAAGAAATTAGGAGCCCACAGTGTTTGAGGTCCACAGATCCAGTGACACCGAGGTGTGGGTGAATAAACTTGAGAAATGTTTTGATGTGATGAGCATGCCTCAAGAGCGTAAAGTCAAGCTAGCCACATTCTGTTAGAGAAAGAAGCGAGAGGATGGTGGAAGTCAATTTTAGCAAAGCGGAGTGATGCACGCACTTTAGACCAGCAAACTTTCAGAGGCATATTTGAAGATAAATATTACCTGGCACATACTGCGCTGCTGAAAAGCGATGAATTTTTAGAATTAAAGCAAGGGTCACTATCAGTGGTTGAATACGAGAGAAGGTATACCGAGCTATCACGGTATGCTGATGTTATTGTGGCATCTGAGAGTGACAGGTGTCGACGATTTGAGAGAGGGTTACGACCTGAGATACGCACCCGATCCACGACCATTGCTAAGTGGGTGACTTCTCACGGTGGTAGAGAGCGCTCACGTGTTGAGCAGAGTATAGCAGAGGCGCAGTCAGTAGTGGAGCCTACTCGTGGGCCTTCAACGACGAGTAGTTTTCGGGGTCACGAACAGCGAAGATTCACACCTGGGGTGAATGTTTCAAGTCGTCAGGACTTTAAGAATCAAGCTGGCGACCAGATATCGAGGCAGATGAATGTTAGTGGTGCCTATCAGAGGCAAAGTCAAAGAGCACCTAGTCAATCTGCCAGATCCACAACAAGACCACAGACAATGCAGAGTGCATTTGCGGTCTGCAGCAGAGGAGAACTCCATGTGCAAATTGTGGCAAGAATCATCGAGGCCAATGTCTTGTTGGTGTCGGTGTGTGTTACCAGTGTGGCGGACCGGGGCATTTCAAGAGGATTGTCCCACGGCTTAGAGCAGCCGCCACGCAGAGGACCGAGGAGTTGGGTCCCGAGCAGTTGAGCGGCCAAAGAGTTCCGTAGAGCTGCGGGAGAGAGGGCACCGGTGGTGCAAAACAAAAAGGAGTTGTAGGAGACCTAGGCAACATGAGAAAGGTCTACGCTATGACTCGGCGGGAAGCAGAGGATGCACGGATGTGATTACTGAGTACGATTTCTATTTGTAATGTACTGCATGTGTTTTGATAGATCCAGGTGCTACGCATTCCTTTCTTTCAAAGTATATTCCTAACTAAGCTTAGTAGGAAGCTAGAGCCTTTATTTGAAGAGTTAGTTATATACACTCCGGTTGGTGATGCTTTACTAGTCAATTCGGTGTTGCGAGATTGTGAGGTCTTAGTAGAAGGTCTCAATATGTTAGTGGATCTTCTTCCACTAGAGTTGCACATGTTAGATGCAATCTTAGGGATAGATTTCTTATTCACTCATTATGCTTCCATGGATTGCCATAAAAAGGAAGTTGTTTTTAGAAAACCAGGGTTGGTTGAAGTGGTTTTCAGGGGTAAAAAGAAGATTATTCCTACGAGTTTGATTTGACATTCAAAGCTCGAAATTGTTGAGAAAAGGATGCACGGCGGCGTTTCTTGCTCACGTAGTGGAGTGTGGGGAAGAAAAGATAAAACCAGAAGATGTTCTTGTGGTAAATGAGTTTCTTGATGTTTTTCCAGCAGATCTGTCAGGGTTGCCACCTGATAGGGAGGTAAAGTTCACTATTGAATTGCTACCAGGAACAACACCTATTTCGCAGCGGTAGCCGTATAGAATGGCTCCAAGTGAGCTCAAGAGAGTGAAGATGCAATTACAAGAACTAGTTGATAAGGGATACATCAGACCTATTGTATCACCCTGGGGAGCTCCAGTGTTATTTGTAAAGAAGAAAGATGGTACCCTTAGATTATGCATTGATTACAGACAGTTAAACAAAGTCACGATACGTAACAAGTATCCTTTACCCCGTATTGATGACTTGTTTGACCGATTCACGAGGAGCATCGGTGTTTTCTAAGATTGATTTAAGATCAGGATACCATCGATTAAAGGTAAGGGAATGAGATATTCCTAAGACAACATTGAGAAGCAGCACGGGCATTATGAGTTTCTAGTAATGTCGTTCGGTTTGTGAATGCACCCAGCGATTTTCATGGACCTCATGAAGCAGGATATTCCACCGAGATTTGGATCAATTCGTGATAGTATTTATTGATGATATACTAGTTTACTCGATTGTGTGAAAGCTCATGAGGAACATTTGAGGATTATTACGCAAACACTACGAGATAAAGCGGTTATACGCTAAATTCACCAAATGTGAGTTTTGGTTGGATCGAGTGTAGTGTTTTGGGGCATGTTGTCTCAAAGCAAATGGTGTTAGTGTGGATCCAAATAAAGTTAAAGCTATAGTCAAGCTGGGAGAGACCGGCCCGGTCTGCGACAGAGTAACGTAGTTTCTAGGCTTGGCGAGGATACTACAAAGCGGTTTGTTGAAGATTTCACACGAATAGCATTACTTTAATGACTTTGACAAGAAAGAATGCTAAGTTTGAGTGGTCGAGATAAGTGTGAGCGAGTTTTTGGGGAGTGAAAAAAGAGATTAATTCAGCACCTATTCGACACTTCTGTGTGGGAAAGGAGTATGTGATTTTTTCTGTGATGCCTCGAGACAAGGTTTAGGGTGTGTTACGATGCAAGAAGAAAAAGTAATAGCTTATGCATCAAGGCAATTGAAAAAGCACGAGTGTAATTACCCTACCCACGATCTTGAGTTAGCGGCAGTTGTTTCTAGCAATGAAGATCCGGAGACATTACTTGTTTGGTGAAAGGTGTCACATCTACTGAGATCATAAGAGTCCAAGTATATCTTTGATCGGAGGGAGTTGAATATGAGGCAGAGAAGATGGTTAGAACCCGATTAAAGATTATGATTGTACTATAGAATACCATCCGGGGAAGGCGAATGTGGTAGCAGATGCTTTGAGCGGGAAGTCAAGACTTCATAGGGATGCTTTGTGTGGTATTCGAGCAAAGATTTTTAAGAACTCTAAGGGATTCTAAGGCGGTTGTGAATGCGAGAGAGTTCAGAGGAGCTTTTAGCTCGATTCAGTCAGTCTTCACTCGTAGCAGAGGTTGTGAGAAGACAACCAGAGGATAGTAACTTGCAGAAAATGTTTGGAAAGTCCAAACAAGGCCCAGAAGCAGAGTTTAAGATGAGATCAGACGGGGCCATAGAAAGGCAAAGAAGACTATGTGTTCCGAATTTTAGTGAGCCTAAAGATGCTATTCTAGAGGAAGCTCACAGATTCGACTACGATATGCATCCGGAAGCACCAAGATGTACAAAACTTTGAAGGAACGTATTGGTGGCACGGAATGAAACGAGATATATAATTGATTATGTTGATAGATGTTTGATCCGCCAACAAAGTTAAACCGATTAGACAGAGAGGCGGGAGGACTCCTTAACCCACTTGCCGGTGCGAGTGGAAATGGGAGCATATCACTATGGATTTTTCGTTTGGATTACCACGTACTTCAAGTGGGCATGATGGTATTTGGGTAATAGTGGATAGACTCACTAAAACAAAGACGGTTTGTATGACCGATTAAAGCGGCGTCACGCTTGATCAACTTGCCTAAGCTATCGTCGATGAAATTGTGAGTCAATACGGAGTGCCAGTGTCTCATCGTTTGAGATAGAGATCCAAGATTTACTTCTAAGTTTTGGCCTAGTTTACAGAAAGCTATGGGAACAAAGCTGAAGTTTAGTACAACATTCCATCCTCAGACGGATGGGCGATCAGAGAGGACCATCCGGACCTTAGAGGACATGTTGAGAGCATGTGTCCTTCGGTTTAAAGGGAGTTGGGATACTCACCTATCGCTTATGGAATTTGCTTACAATAAATGACTACGATGAGTATTGGTATGGCACCATTTGAGGCTCTGTATGGAAGACCATGTAGAACGCCCGTATGTTGGAATGAAGGTTGAGAGCGAAAGCTAATCGACCCTGAGTTGGTACAAGTTACTACCGACAATATTAAGGTAATTAGAGAAAATTTGAAGGTAGCACAAAACCGTCAGAAGAGTTACGCAGATAAGCGACGAAAGGATTTAGAATTCAAAGTTGGAGATCGAGTTTTCTTGAAATTATCTCCATGGAGAGGTGTCCTTCGTTTTGGCAAGAAGGGTAAACTCAACCCTAGATATATTGGTCCTTATCCGAAAGAACGGACGAGTTGGGCCAAGAAGCCTACTGACCTGGAGTTGCGTGCAGAACTATCTCGAGTACATGATGTATTTCATGTGTCCATGTTGAGGAAGTATATCCCAGATCCGACACATGTGTTGCAAGCACAACCAGTTGAGCTGAAAGAAGACATGAGTTACGTAGAGCATGCAGTTCAAATCCTCGACAGGAAAGAACAAGTTTTAAGAAACAAGACGATCTCACTCGTGAAGGTTCGTTGGAGACATCACGAAGTGGAGGAGGCAACCTGGGAGTTAGAGGATCTAATGAGGAGGAAGTACCCAATGATTTTCACTTAAAGACTACTCAATTTCGAAGACGAAATTTCATAAGGGGGAGGTAAGTTGTAAACCCGAGATCTTTCTTAGGAACCTCCTTATTATCAAACAACAAAAGAAAGGAAGAAATGAATGTTTAAAACTTGGTTTCCCATGTTTTAAAAAGAAAAGTAATGAAGTGAAAGACAAAAGGAAAACAAGGAAGAAAAAGTTTAAACCATTTTGGTTTGGTTTGCTTTTAAACACAAAAGAAGAAAAGGAAATGAAACAATGTTTTATATATTAAGCTATTTTGTTTTGTTAAGAAAAGAAAAGAATAGAAAAGAAAAGAAAGAAAGAAGATAAAGGAAAGAAAAGAAAAGGAAAAAGAAATAGAAAATTAAAAAGAAAAAAAGTGCAAAAAGACAAAACATCATCTTTCCACCGATTGACTTTTTTAAGAAGGGATTTCTCTCCATTTTCTACTCTTTCATCACAAACTAAGACTGAGCTTCGTGATTGAAGGAGAAAGAAAGAAGAAGGAGGCCATTTTTGGTGATTTTGGGCTGGAGTTGCAGAAGGAAAGAGGAAAACTCAAGGGAATTCATTTTTACAGCAAGAAAATCAACTCAGACAAGCTCTGATATTCTGTTCATCTCGAGCTCCACAAGAAGAGGTAAGAGTTGAGCTTTTGTTTCATGAAAGTTAACTCATATTGGAACAAAATTCGTGAAGGAATCTCGAGCCAATTCTGATGTTAAGTTGCTGTTTTGTTAAGAGGAAGGCAGAAGACAGAATTTTGCTGTCAAATCCGAGAAGTCTCTGATGTTTTGGTTGTTCTGATCTGTATACTTGGAGTTAGAAGCTCTAATTGCTATGTTTCGAAAGCTTATTCAATTTAATACAAGTTTTATGAAGGAATCGTGAGAAGAAAATTATTGGAAGGGGTTGTAATCTTCAGGTTAAGTTTCGGGTTGCAGCAGGAAGTGAAATCTGGAACAGCAGCAGAATCATTTTAGGGGTTAAGCTACTGAGGTAATTTCTAACCAATACGTTAGGAATCTCACTTTCATGTCTTCATAAGAGTTTTAGAGGGTTCAAAAAGGAAGAGTTTGGTACAAAGTAAATTCTTTTGGATAAGTAATGAAGAAGTTATGGCTGTCTGAAAACAGGGCAGAAAATCTGAAAATGCTAGAATTTTTGAAAGTGTGTTTTCTTGTAGTTTTAGGGTTAAAAACCATGAGCTCGAGGTTCTAATACATGAATTTGGTTTGTTTGACAGGCCAAGAGAAAATAGGTCGAGTGTACGGGCTAAGATTCTAGTTCAAGCACTGTGAGTGACAAAACAAACTTCGAAAATGAACCAAATGCTTGAAATATGCTTATATGCTTAAAGAAATGCAAGTTTTGTTAGAATGAATTGTTTCAAAGCTTTGTGTTTCATTTTTGAACACATGTCTATGAGTATTTCTTGTTTTCCTAGAAATGTTTCAAGTGTTCATTGTGACCCTAAAAGTCTTTATAAAGTTTATACATGAGCATATGTCAATGGTTGCCAAAATTTATGGAAATGTTATGATTTCAAGCAAGCATGTACTAGCAAGTATGTTTTAAAGATTTCCAATTTTATGAACAAGCTGAGTAAGCTTGAGTTTTATAAGAGAAAAGATAAGCAGGCATGTTGAAATGTTTTCATGTGATTTTCTGAGATATTGAGCCCGAGGCTTTATGGTACAGTGTGTGCACACAGGTCTTATTCTCGTTGTCGACGTTGAGTGTACTCGTGACAACAGCCATTGTATCGTGAGTCTTTGGGCGGGCCCCACTCGACAAAAGCGATGGGAGTCTTTGGCGGGCCCCACTACATCGTAGAGTAAAGCGTTGGTTGTACTAGGCGTGCCCTACACAACGTGGATTGTGAAATGTTTTTAAAAGAGTTTATCTCATTTACATGCCTTACGAGATTTGACGATATACTTGTTGGTTTTCTGAAAGTCTATTATGATTCCACGTTTACTTTCAATGCTTGAATACAAATGCATATGCTAATAGTCTTGGTCACATGTTTCACAAGTTCTGAGATATTTAACACGATCACTCACCTTTGAGCTTCATAGCTCATTCCCTTCTATGTTTTCAAACCTTTTGGTAGAGATCGAGCTCTGGCTTTGAGTTATTGCCATAGACTCTTTGAAGCTTCATAAGTTAAATCCTTTGTACGTGGCTGGTTTTGTCTAGCAAGACTCTATGTTTGTAAATTATTTGTGAGGACTTGGGTGTTATAGTTGTTTGTACATTAGAGGTTGTATAAACACTGGTTGTCTTGTGTTGTTTCTGATGCACTAGACTTTTAGTTTCCAAGAGAGACTTGTGAATGGTTTCTCCTTGTATATGTTTAATAGTTGTCGATTTCAGCTATGTCATGTTTAAGTGTTCCATTTTTAACATAGTATGTTTATCGGGTGTATCAGGGTCAACAGGTATTGTTAAGTGATAAACAATGTCTGTTGGCATCACGCCGCCTTTCGAGCTGAGTTAGCAGGTAGTTCGGGAGGGGGTGTGACAAGAAAGGTCGAGTGTACGGGTCAAGACTCTAGTTCTAACACTGTGAGTGACAAACAAACTTCGAAAATGAGCTATATGCTTGAAAAATGCTTTAAGAAATACAAGTTTTGCTTGAATGAAAGAGTTTAGATGTTTATTGTTTTCTTTGAACACTTGTTTATGAGCATTCATGATTTCTTAGAAATGTTTTAAAGTGTTGATGATGAGCCTAAATGTCTTGATGAAATTTATATACGAGCATGTGTTTATTGAATTTCCGAAGATTATGGAAATGTTATGATTCCAAGCAAGTATGTTTAAGCAAATACGTTTTTAAAGTTTTCCAGTTTAATGAACAAGCTATGTAAGCTTGAGTTTTATGAAATAGAAGATAAGCAGGCATGTTCGAATGTTTTCATGTGATCTTCTGTGATATTGAGCCCGAGGCTTTATGGTACCGTGTGCACACAGGTCATTTCTGTTGTCGACGTTGAGTGAACTCGTGACAACGCCATTGTCGTGAGTGTTGGGCAGCCCCACTACGACAAAGGCGATGAGAGCGAGGCGGGCCCCACTACATCGTAGAACAAACGTAGATTGTGACATGTTTTAAAAACAGTTTATATCATTTACATGCCTCACGAGATTTTAACGATATACTTGCTGGTTTTCATGAAAAGCTATTATGATTACACAGTTACTTTTAACATTTGATTACAGAAGCATGTGCTCATAGATGGCCAGGTGATATGATTTACGAGTTAATAGCTTTCTTTTAAACTCAAGTCACTCACTAAGCTTCATAGCTCATTCTTTCATTGTTTTTCCCACTTTTCAGGTAGAGATTGAGCTCCCGGTGCCTGAAAACCTGCCATAGTCTGCTGGAACCTTCTGAAGTTTGATATGTTGCACGTGGGTGGAGTTGTATAGAAAGTTTATATGTATAGAAGAAGGACTATGAACTTATGTTTATGTGTACAATTTAGGTTGTGGTTGTGTGATCCATGGTTGGGTATGTTTTTGGTTGTGATGTTCATATCTCTTTCAGTTTTCCAGAGAGTCATAAGTAGGGTTTCCCCTTACGTAGGTTACGTAATTGTCAATATTCCGCTGTGTTGTGTTTTAGTTGTTTCTTATACAAGTTTAGTATGCTTATATGGTAAAATAGGGCCAACAGGTATCGTTAGAGAGGTGAATGATGTCTGTTGGCTTCACGTCGTCTACCTGGCTAAGTTAGCAGGTAGTTCGGGAGGGGGTGTGACATCTTGGTATAAGAGCAGTTAGCTCCATGGGAATGAGACAGAGCAAGTTAGCTCTAAAAGAAACTGAAAAGTAAATAGCAAGTTATTGAGTTAGTTCAATAGAACTAGCAGAGCATGGTCCAAGTAAGGATAAGAGTAAGTCCAGTTAGGACTAGAATAGAAAAACAAGTCTAGAATTGTGCATTTGAGTTAAGTACTCATTACATGTCTAGTATGTTGATATGTTATAGAAGTCATGCCACCACGTACTAGCAGACGATGCATGCAAGATCAGGACGGGACGCAGGATCCTACCCAAGATCAATCCTAGTGGAGATCTAGTGCCCCAAGAGTTTATATAGTGGCCAGAATTAAGCAGCATGCTAATTCCTCACAGGAGGTAGGTAAGCCATAGGGAGCAGGGCTAAGTAATCCAGATAAGACATATAGAATAGATCACCTAAAACAATTAGGAGCCACAGTGTTTGAGGGTTCCAAAGATCCAGCCGAAGCTGAGGTTTGGCTGCATAAGCTTGATAAATGTTTTGATGTGATGAGTTTCTCTGAGGAGCGAAATGTTAAGTTGGCCACATTCTTGCTGCTAAAGGAAGCAGAAGGATGATGGAAATCGATGTTAGCCAGTTGTAGTGATGCACGTACTTCACACGGGCAAACTTTCAGAAGTATATTTGAAAATAAATATTACCCTAGCACATACCGAGAGGCAAAGAGGGATGAATTTTTAGAACTGAAACAAGGGACACTTTCAGTGGCTGAGTATGAGAGAAGATATACCGAGTTTTCGCGGTATGTTGATGTGATTGTGGCATCCGAGAGTGACAGTGTCTAAGATTTGAAAAAGAGGGTTACGACCGAGATACGCACCGATTCTGACCATTGCTAAGTGGATTGATTTCTCCCAGCTGGTAGAGCCTGCTCTACGTGTTGAGTAGAGCATAGCAGAGGTGCAGTCAGTAGTGAAGCCTAGTTGTGGGGGCTTCGGCAACAAGCAGTTTCCAAGGTCGTGAGCAGCGGAGGTTCACACATGGAGTAAATGTTTCCAAGTCAATATGACTTTAAGGATCGAACTAGTAGTCGGGCATCGAGGCAGATGAATGTGGGTAATGCCTATCAGAGGCGGAGTTAAAAAGAACCTAGTTAGTTTGTTTGATTAGCAACAAGACTGCAAAGAGGGCAAGAGTCTATTGCCAGTATAGCAAGGAAAACTCCATGTGTGATTTGTTGCAAGAATCATCGAGGACATTGTCTTGTGAGTATTGGTACGTGCTACCAAAGGCGACAACCGAGGACATGTCAAGAGGATTGTCCACGGACTATGGACAACCGCATTGCAGGGACTAGGAGTTAAGTCCTGCAGGGCGGTTGAGCAACCAAGAGTCTGAGTAGCTGTAAGAGAGGGCACCTGCGGTGTATGACTAAAGAGAATTGTAGATAGACCTAGGCAACACGGAAAGGTCTACGCTATGACTCAGTAAGAAGCAGAAGATGCATCATATGTGATTACTGGTACGATCTCTATTTGCAATGTACCTGCACGTGTTTTAATAGAACCAGGTGCTACACATTTCTTTGTTTTTAGTATATTCTTGACTAAGTTGAATGGGAAACTAGAACCTTTATGTAAATGGTTAGTTATATACACTCTAGTTGGTGATGTGTCCTAGTCAATGCAGTGTTGCGGGAATGTGAGGTCTTAGTACAAGGTGTTAATGTGTTAGTGGATCTTCTTCCATTAGACTTGCAAGTGTGAGATGCAATCTTAAGGATGGATTTCATATTTACTCATTATGCTTCCAGAGATTGCCACATAGAGGAAGTTGTTTCTAGGCAACCAAGATTAGTTAAAGTGGTTTATGGGGTGAAAGAAAGATTATCCCCATGAGTTTGATTTCAGCATTCAAAGTTGAAAAGTTGTTGAGGAAAGGTTGCACGACGTTTCTTGCACATGTAGTAGAGGTGCAGGAGGAAAAGCTAAAACCAGACAATGATCTTGTTATGAACGAACTTCTTGATGTTTTTCCAGTAGAACTGTCAGGGTTGCCACCTGATAGGGAAGTTGAGTTCACTATTGAATTGCTACCAAAAACAACACCTATTTCGCAAGTGCCGTATAGAATGTCTCCAAGTGAACTCAATGTAACATGTAATTACAAGAATTAGTTAATAATGGATACATCATACCTAGTGTATCGCCTTGGGGAGCTCTAGTGTTATTTGTGAAGAAGAAAGATGGTACCCGTAGATTATGCATTGATTATACACAGTTAAACAAAGTCACGATACGTAACATGTAACCTTTACCCTGAATAGATGACTTGTTGACCAGTTAAGAGGTGCATCGGTGTTTTGTAAGATTGATTTAAGATCATGATATCATCAGCTAAAGGTCAGAAAATCAGACATTCCTAAGACATTATTCAGAATGAGGTACGAGCATTATAAGTGTTTAGTAATGCCATTCGGTTTAACAATGCACTAGCAGTTTTCATGGATCTCATAGATAGGTTTTCCACCAGTATTTGGATAAGTATGTGATAGTATTCACTGATGATATACTAGTTTATTCGGTTGATAGGAAAGCCCATGAGGAACACATGAGTATTACTCTACAAACACTACGCGATAAACAGTTGTACGCTAAATTCACCAAATGTGAGTTTTGGTTGAATCATGTAGTGTTTAGGGTAAGTTGTTTCAACAAATGGAGTTGGTATGGGTCCACATAAAGTAAAAGCTATGGTCAACTTAGAGAGACCAGCTAATGCGACAGAGGTACGTTGTTTCCTAGGCTTGGCGGGATACTACAGATGATTTGTTGAGAATTTCTCGCGTTTAGCATTACCTTTAATAGCCTAAATTGAAAGAATGCTAAGTTTGAATGGTCAGATAAATGTGAACATAGTTTTTCAGGAGCTGAAAAGAGATTAGTTACAGCGCCTATACTAGCACTTCCTGTAACAGGAAAAGAGTATGTGATTTACTGTGATGCTTCGAGGCAAGGATTAAAGTGTGTGCTCATGCAAGAAGGAAAAGTAATAGCTTATGCGTCGAGGCAATTGAAAAATCACGAGTGTAATTGCCCTACTACCATTCTTGAGTTAGCAGCAGTTGTTCTAGCATTGAAGATCTGGAGACATTACTTGTTTGGTGAAAGGTGTCATATTTTTTTTTCCAGATCATAAGAGTTTGAAGTATATCTTTGATCAGGGGGAGTTGAATATGAGACAGAGAAGATGGTTAGAACTGATTAAAGATTATGATTGTATCATAGAATACCATCCAGGTAAGGCGAATGTGTTAGCAGATGCTTTGAGCAGGAAGTCAAGACTTCCTAGGGATGCCTTGTGTTGTATTCGAGCAACATATTTATGTACTATAAGGGATTCTAAGGCAACTATGATTGCAGAGAATTCAGGGGGGGGCCTCTTAGCTCAATTCCAAGTCAGGTTTTCGCTTATAGCAGAGATTGTGAGAAGACAACCAGAGGATAGTAACCTGCAGAAAATGTTTGGAAGTCCAAACAGGGCCCAGAAGCAGAGTTCAAGACGAGATCAGACAGAGCCATAGAGAAACAGGGAAGACTATGCGTTCCGAGTGTTAGTGAGCTTAAGATGCTATTCTAGAGGAAGCTCACAGTTCAGCTTACGCTATGCATCCAAGAAGCACCAAGATGTATAATACCTTGAATGGGACTTATTGGTGGCCTGGGATGAAGCGGGAGATAGTTGATTATGTTGATAGATGTTTGATCTGCCAGCAGGTTAAACCAGTTAGACAGAGACCAGGAAGACTCCTTAACCCATTGCCAGTGTCGAAATAGAAATGGGAGCATATTACTATGGTTTTTCTGTTTAGATTACAACATATTTCAAGTGGACATGATGTTATTTGGGTAATAGTGGATAGACTCACTAAAACAACACGGTTTATACCGATTAAAATCTATGTCTACCCTTGATCAGCTTGTTAAGCTATATGTCGATAGGATTGTGAGTCAGTACAGAGTGCCAGTGTCCATAGTTTCAGATAGGGACCCGAGATTTACTTCTATGTTTTGGCCTAGGTTACAGAAGGCTATCGGAACAAAGTCGAAGTTTAGTACAACATTTCATTCTTAGACAGATGGTCAGTCAGAAAGGACCATCCAGACCATAGAGGACATGTTGAGAGCATGTATCCTTCAAGTTAAGAGAAGTTGGGACACACACCTATCGCTTATGGAATTTGCTTACAATAACAGCAACCAGTCGAGTATTGCTATGGCACAATTTGAGGCTCTGTGTGGAAGGCCATGTAGAACGCCCATATGTTGGAACGAAGTAGGAGAGCGTAAGCTAATCGACCCTGAGTTGGTACAAATTACTACAGACAATATTAAGGTAATCAAGGAGAATTTGAAGGTAGCTCAAGACCGTTAGAAGAGTTACGCAGATAAGCGACGAAAGGACTTAGAATTCCAAGTCGGAGATCAAGTTTTCTTAAAATTATCTCCGTGGAGAGGTGTCCTTAGTTTTGGAAAGAAAGGTAAGCTAAGTCCCAGATATATTGATCCTTATCAAGTAATGAGACGAGTTGGGCTAACACCCTACAAACTGGAGTTGCCAACGGAACTATCTCAGGTACATGATGTATTTCATGTGTCCATGTTGAGGAAGTATATTCCAGATCAGACACATGTGTTGCAAGCACAACCAGTTGAGCTGAAAGAAGACATAAGTTACGTAGAGGATGCAGTTCAAATCCTCGACAGGAAAGAACAAGTTTTAAGAAACAAGACGATCTCACTAGTGAAGGTTCGTTGGAGACATCACGGAGTGGAGGAGGCAACCTGGGAGTTAGAGGACCTAATGAGAAGCAAGTACCCGACGATATTCACCTAAGGACTACTAAATTTCGAGGACGAAATTTCTTAAGGGGATGTAAGTTGGCCATAGGGTAAAACAAGATGGAAGCACATGGTCCTTCATGTCTTTA
The DNA here is from genome assembly GCA_036507285.1 of Trichosanthes cucumerina. Lineage (NCBI taxonomy): Eukaryota > Viridiplantae > Streptophyta > Magnoliopsida > Cucurbitales > Cucurbitaceae > Trichosanthes > Trichosanthes cucumerina. The sequence goes on along the minus strand of CM071843.1, from coordinate 19,739,534 downwards.
TCCCTTTATCTCTGGATAAAAATTCCTAATTTGCATTCGAGCCAAAGTTTCTTAAAATTTAAAAACAAAACAAAGTAATTTATTTCATAAACCTTAAATAAAATGTTTGTTCATAATTACCGCAAACATTGAGATTCTAATTTCTCCTCAAGAGGTCAAAATCTCAAGATTTATTCGCCTTGTTTTCTGGCTCGAGAAACATGGAACACCTCTTGGTTTTCTACATTTGCACGACCTTCCTCTTTATATTTTCTGACAACCGCCTATAGCATTGTTCTTCTTTGAATTTCAGAGATTTTGACTCAACAATCATTGAATTTTATTAAATAGATTGAGAGATATGAACATTTAAAGTTTACCCATTTTGTACAGCATTCTGCTTGTAGTTGAAATTACAAGAAATGGGCAACACATACTTCCCATGCACCATGTCGTGATTTCATGAGATTTGACTAGCTCCTACTTCCTCCATTACCCTTTAACTCCTAAAATCCACCAAAAACAATTACACAAAATCACCTAATCAATGAAACAAACTTTGACTACTTTAATTTCAAATTAAAACTTTTACATTGAATAAATAACACACCTAATGTATACCCAACTTGCTGATGACCTCAACTTACTTCAACTCAACGTTTAATACGCTTATTTCAATGCCTAACCTGACTACTTATGTCACGCCCCCTCCCGAACCACTTGCTAACTTAGCCCAGGAGACGGCATGAAGCCAACAGACATTGTTACCTCTTAACAATACTGCGACACTACTTTACACGAAAACAAACTATGTTCGCATATGGAACACTTAAACTTAACTCGTGAGCTGGACATCTATAAGGACGTACATGAGGAGAAACTCTTCTTAAGTCTCTCTTGGAAACTAAGATGAGCAAGAACATCAGAACCACAAACAATCCAAACCACTAATCAAGCAACCACAACCTCTAAAGCACATACGACTATAACTACATAGTTCTCTTAAAATAATTTCTGAGACATATGGACTTGCTAAACCACACCACCACGTACAAAATATCAACATGTGAAGCTTCAAAGCAGACTATGGCGAGTTCTCGAGCACAGGGAGCTCGATCTCTACACGAAAAGCGGGAAAAACATCGAAAGAATGAGCTATAAAGCTCGGTGAGTGACTTGAGTTTAAAAGAAAGCTATTAACTCGTAAATCATATCACTGGCCATCTCGTGAGCATATGCATCCGTAATCAAGCGTTAAAAGTAATCGTGTAATCATTATAGCTTTTCATGAAAACAAGCAAGACACCGTTAAAATCTCGTAAGGCATGTAAATGATATAAACTCTTTTTAAAACATGTCACAATCGTTGTGTAGGGCACGCCCGAGACACCAACGTTTATTCTACGATGTAGTGGGGCCCGCCAAAGACTCCCATCGTCTTTGTCGTAGTGGGGCCCGCCCAAAGACACTCACGACAGCAATTGTTATCACGGAGTACACTCAACGCGTCGACAACGAGAATAAGACCTGTGTGCACTGCGGTACTACATAGCCTCGGGCTCAATATCTCGAGAAGATCACATGAAAACATTTGAACATGCCAACTTATCTTTTTCTTTCATAAAACTCAAGCTTACTTAGCTTGTTCATAAAGCGGAAATCTTTAAAACATACTTGCTAGTACATGCTTGCTTGAAATCATCACATTTTCATAAGTTTTGGCAACCATTGGACATATGCTCATGTATAAACTTTATAAAGACTTTTAGGCTCATCATGAACACTTTAAAACATTTCTAAGAAATCATGAATGCTCAAAAACAAGTGTTCAAGAAACAATAAACATCTAAACCATTTCGTTTTAGCAAAACCTTGCATTTCATAAGCATAATACA